>JADBJO010000911.1:0-67500 GCA_016801955.1 Conus betulinus | reverse complement strand
ATTCATTATAATTATGATAATAGATCACACAATCTGCACTTCGAATTTTCATGCTCTTTCATTTTAGGATTTATTAGGTTATGCATGTAGGTTATGCAGCATTTCATACAGAAAATGTTGTCAAATTTGTATTAAGAAAACTTGGCATTACTCACTTCTTTCTTCACAATTTTGAACTCATTCCTATGTTGCTTGAAGAAAGCCAACAGCCTTTTTAAATTTTCATGCCACTCTTCACAGAAGTAAAAAATGAAGACAAATAGAAATGGAAGTTTCAAGCCTTTGTTTTCTAATTAAATTTTGAACTGAATTGGTGAAAAAGCACAGTCCTTTTTCCCACTCTCATTGGTTGAACAGATTACTAATCATGTGTTGATGGTTCTGGTTTGGGGGAACATTATAGCCAGTTGCCATTTTATGTGTCATTGACTCACTTCTTCTACAGGAGGAGCTTTCTTCCCAGACCTTCTTCATCCCATCCCTGAAATGTTGCTCTGGCTTAAAGTTGGCTAACTTTGTGGCAACATCCTATGGAAAAAGGGACATTCAGTATTTTGTGCCAACATCCTATGGAAAAAGTGACATCCAGTATTTTGTGGCAACATCCTGTGGGAAAAGTGACATCAGTATTTTATGGTAACGTCCTACAGAAAACATAGCATCCAGTATTTTGTGGCAACATCCTGTGGAAAAAGTTGCGTCCTGTATTTTGTGGAAAAATCCTATGGAAAAAGTTACATCCAGTATTTTGTGGCAACATCCTGTGGAAAAAAGTGGCATCCTGTATTTTGTGGCAACATCCTATGGGAAAGTGACATCCAGTATTTTGGCAATATCCTGTGGAAAAAGTGGCGTCCTGTATTTTGTGGCAACATCCTATGGGAAAAGTTACATCCAGTATTTTGTGGCAAAGCCCTATGGAAAAGTGACACCCAGTATTTTGTGGCAATGTCCTGTGGAAAAAGTGACACCCAGTATTTTGTGGCAATGTCCTGTGGAAAAATGGCATCCAGTATTTTATGGCAACATTCTATGGAAAAAGTTACACCCAGTATTTTGTGGCAAAGTCCTATGGAAAAGTGACATCCAGTGTTGGTGGTAACATCCTATGGAAAATGTGACATCCAGTATTTTATAGCAACATCCTATGGAAAAGGTGACATTCAGTATTTCATGGCAACACCCCCTATGGAAAAAGTGACATTTAGTATTGAGCCTCATCAGGGAATGAAGAGCAGATTTGACAGCATTACTTTTTAATCAAATCTGCTTTGTTGCGTTTTTTTGTTAATGAAGTTTGGGAGGGTGGGGGAGGGGGGTGGGGGGGGGGGGCGGGTAAAAGAACATGCATTCATGAAATTGTTTTGAGTAGAAAGAAACTCATGGAGAGCGTGGCAGCAGAGAGTCCTCAGAAGAGAAGCCCCCTTCAAGCAAGTGTTTCGGCCCTTAACACCTGACACTCTAGGGGGGTTGGGCCACACCCGGTTCATGACTCCTGATGTCCCTCTGCTGCTCCTTTTTTTTTTTTCCCATCTCGGGACGAGCCATGGCTGGGATTCGAACCCATGCCCCTCTGGACATGCTCATTTTCTACTTAATGACTCGCGCACTAACCACTGAGCCACTGGGACACCTGATATTTGTAGGAAAGTTAAAGCCTTATTAAGTTCACTTTTGTTCCTCCTTGACCAAATCCAGCTTGAACACCTCTCTGCTGCTTCTGCCATTGCTTTCAGGGCTCTGGTTTTTTCCCCTCCCTGCAACTGAGAGCTGTTTCATGAGGCTGTATGCAGACGTTCCTACATACCCCCTAGCTCCAATTTCTGCAGTGAGGACTTGACCTGATAGCCTTCTCTCCTCAGGCTGTTTGCCAGATCAGCATACTTTTCAGTCTTGTAGATTTGAGCTGCCTCCATTCTGTTCTCATATGGCACCGTGAGCTCGATCATGATCAGCTGCTTGGTTGACTGAGAGTGGACTACTATGTCTGGTCTCATGCCACTCTTGCTGATGATCTCTGGGTGACTTCCATTCTGGGAGGTCTGCAGTGCACTCCTAGTCATCTGCCCCGTCCAGCAGACTCTGCCTGCATGTTCCGAGTGGCACTGTTGTTCTTGGCCATGATTCGCTGCCTCCTGCCATGAAGAATGTTGCGGGTGCTTTTGGAGTCCTGATTTCCCCTTTTGTGTGGTATTGGTACTAGCCCAGACTACTTGTACAATCTCTTTGAGCACTTGGTTGTGCCTTCATGTGTACCTTCCTTGAGCCAGGGGCTACTTTACATGAGCTAAGGACATGCTCCACTGTTTGTTTTCCATAGCAGAGGGGGCATGAATGAAGGATCGTCTGTTTTTCCCCACTTCACCAGGTTTGCATTTGAGGGCAGAAGGTCATATGCAGATCTGAGATTGAAGCTGATCCTGAGAGGGGCCATGTGCCAAATGTCATTCCAGTGAGACTTCTTTGGAGTGCGTTCTCCCACGTTGTCCATTGCCTTGCTGGCTCTGCTGGACTGCTTTTTGGAGTCTTTTTGGTCTTCTTCTTTTTCATCTCCTCCTGAATCATCATGTCTCTTTTGGCTTTTCCTTTGGCCTTTGACCACCATTCAGTTTTGGTCATCCCCAGTCCTTGTCTGTTGGTCTGTGTGTGTTCTGTTATTTCTCTCTGATCTTGAGACTTTCTTTTGCAGAATCCATCGCCTCTTGAACTTTCCATTTTCTGCCCGTCTTCAGCTGGGGCTTGATTGCTTCTACCACCTTGTCTCCTGAGTCCTCCAGCATGCTTTGAAGTCTGATCTTCCCTGGTTTATATTCCTCAAGGATGGATTTCAGTGGTAGTTTCAGCTTTGCTTGGCAACAGTACAGTGCTATGTCAGTCAGACAGGGTGGGACACAAAGCCATTTCCTTGTGAACTTGTTGATTTTGGATTCCATTGCCTCCACTATGCTGGTGCAGATGTCGTGTATCATCAGAGCCATAGGAGCTTTGGTATCAGCATGAACTGCAGACACCAGACCTTGTATTTGCCAGGGAGCCCACATGGGTCAGTGGTCTCCAAGCCTTCTTTCGACATCTGTTTGGTTTCTTTTTTCTCTTTGTGTGTCTTTCAGCATATCATGATACCATCTCCCAGGCTCTTGACTGGCTCTTCTGTAACTGTTGGAATGGCCTGGTTGGCAACACTGAAGACCACAGATTCGGCCACTTTTCCTTTCCTAAGTGAGAGACTCCGTGATTTCTTTGGCTTGAACTTCATTCTGGATGAGGCAACTATGTCAGCCTGTCCAGCACATGACGTGTCTCGTCGTCTTCTCTGGATGAAATCACTGTAGTGTCATCCATGAAGGCCTTGAGAAGGGGCATCTTGTATCCATCGCCAAGATCTGTTAGTCTTTTGTTGCTTGTTGCTGCTTTCAAGATGATTTCCTTTTTTTTTTTTTTTTTTTTTTTTTTTGCTGTCCCAACTTCTGCGCCACCTCAGAGGCAGTGCACACCCACGCCACTCATTCCGACACCCCGTCAACAGCCACAGCCCGGCCGGTCCCGCTGCAGCCCCGGCACCAGCAATCCACAGGGAGCAGTCGGTGTCAAGTCGTCAAGAGGCAACCCACCGGAGGAGACACTGCACTGCTGCCGAGTCACCTCGGTGGTGTTCAGTGGCACCTGTTCTGATCTAACATACGCAGGATGCCACCTACTAAGCCCCCCTACTGACAAAAATAATTGCTTAGTCGCGGAGCCGGCGTGAGTGAGCTCTCCCTCCGGAGGGCGCCACCACGTCCGTCCAACGACAGCCCCCATGGACTCGCTGATACCGGTGACCCAGTCGGAACCAAACCAAGACCACAGACGTGGAGAAGACATCGAAGCTGAGGTCACCATGAGAGCAGGGCATGAAGGGCCACAGAATTTGAGACATTTTTTTTTTTTAATGCTGATCGATGAGAATGAGGATGATGAATGATGCTGCTATGATTTCCATTTTGGTCTGAGACTACACGACAGGGCTGTACTCTATGCTTCCTTTCATAATATATCCCAAGTCAATCAGGCCCGAGAGATACAGGCACCTGCAGTGTTGGTCAGGAAATTTGAGCAACGCTCTCAGAAACGCATCCATTAAGTGGATGAAACTCGACCGTGTGGTCCCAGACTTCCCCAACTGAGTCCGCAGCAAACTCAACTCTGGGTAGGAGCTGGTCGGGGCAGAAAAACCCACATGACTCTGATGGGATTTGAACCCACGACCTCCCCCAGCCGGGAGTCCGTGACGCTAACCACTTCGCAACGGAGGCTGGTTCAAGATGACTTCCATTGCCAACACGAACAGTATTGGGGAATTGCACAGCCCGTTGCAATGCCCACTTCCAAGTTGATCCAATCTGTTGTGTACTCCTTGATAGAGAAGCGCATTGAGAAGCCATTGAAGTACTTCTTGAGCATGTCGCAGATGTTCTTTGGCACATGGTATATCTCAAGAGCACAGCCCATTGCAATGCCCACTTCCAAGTTGATCCAATCTGTTGTGTACTCTTTGGTAGAGAAACGCATTGAGAAGCCATTGAAGTACTTCTTGAGCATGTCGCAGATGTTCTTTGGCACATGGTACATCTCAAGAGCCAACTGTATCATCTCATGGGGTTCAGATCCATATGCGTTTGCCAGATCAAGCCACACTACGTCCAGGTCTCTCTTTTCTGTTTTTGCTCTTTGGATTGCACCCCAGATCATGTAGCATGTTCTACACAGCCATGCCTGGGATACCACCTTTCTGGACTGACACTTCCAAGTACTTGATTTCCATGAGGTACTTGGTCAGCCCCCTTCGACGTTCAGTAGTGATATTGGCCTGAACTGGCTGATGTCACTTGAGTTTTGCTCTTGGGGATGTGCACACACCATCTGCCATCATCCACTGGCTGCTGATCTTCTGGTTTCACCAAGCTGATCGCAGCAGCCTGTGGAGCCACTCCAGCACCTTGGGACATTTCTTGTACAGCTGGTAAGGTATTCCGTTTGGCCCTGGTGATGATTTGGCTCTGGCTTTGTCGACACACTTCTTGATTTCCGCCAACGTTGGAGGCTTGTCATTGAACTGTTCCTCAGGGTTGGTTGGCCACACCAGACCTTGAATGTCGAGTGGTGCTTTGCTCTGTGAGTCAGAGTATGTTTTTTCAGATGCTGCTCAAGAACTCTTTTGTCCACACTTAGGGTCCCAGATTTTGGCTGCTCAAACAGAGTTCAGGCAAACTGGAAGGGGTCTCTGAAGAAGCGCTCTTGTGTCTTCTTCTTTTTTGCTCTTCCTCTTCCTCGCAGATTCCGCTTTGCTGAGGGCGCGCTGTGTTTTGCTTTCAGGTCTTCCCAGAGTTTTTTTCCAAGCCTTGTTTTTCAGCTGCTGGCAGTGCGGTCTTCATTTGCTTCTTGAGGTTTTTTTTTTGGACCCTGATCTTGTCCATCTCTTCTTGGCGTCTGGATTTCTTTGGAGGTGTTTTTTCTCTTTAGGTAGTTTTGCTCCATAGGCGTCTCTACATGTGGCATACACAATGTCCCCATATGTGGCTAGTTTGTGTTCCAGGGTGCTTTTCCCTATCAGTGCATCGAGTCTTTGGACGATTTTTGCATCCCAGTTTCTCCCAATCTTCAGTCTCGTTTGCTCGTGGCAGGTTGAGTTTCAGGCGCCTGGCATCGAGGGCCTGTGCAAATTCCTCATCCGAACCAACAGCGTGGATGTCCTTGGCACTGTGGTTTAAATCCTGGCCTTGGTCTTCCGACGTCTTATCTGCTGATGCAGTGCGCTGCTGCTCATTCAGATGAGTCTTCACACATCCCATCTTTGTTCTGTGGATCTTCATGCCACGGGTGGTAGCGAAACGCTTTCCACAGACACATGGATATTCCATTTGGTCCATGTTCATAGTCCGTTTGGGATTTGCAGTCGTGATTGGTTGAGCACCGATGGATTCATCATTCTCTCCCCCCCCTTTCGGTGAATCCTGGGAGCATCTTTTCCTCTTGTTTCTAGTAGCCACATGTTGAAGGCAAAGTGGGGAGCCAGCCCACAGAGCCCTTGGTTCTGGTCTTTCCCAGTGTCCTCCGGTCTTTCTTCCCATCTCGGGACGAGCCATGGCTGGGATTTGAACCCATGCCCCTCTGGACATGCTTATTTTCCACTTAATGACTCGCGCACTAACCACTGAGCCACTGGGACACCTGATATTTGTAGGGAAGTTAAGCCTTATGAAGTTCACTTTTGTTCCTCCTTGACCAGATCCAGCTTGAACACCTCTCTGCTGCTTCTGCCATTGCTTTCAGGGCTCTGGTTTTTTTTTTCCCTTCCTACAACTGAGAGCTGTTTCATGAGGCTGTATGCAGACGTTCCTACAAACCCCCTAGCTCCAATTTCTGCAGTGAAGACTTTGACCTGATAGCCTTCTCTCCTCAGGTTGTTTGCCAGATCAGCATACTTTTCAGTCTTGTAGATTTTGACTTTACAGCATAGTGGACCAAGGTCATTACTGCAGTCCTAACAAGTGGTGGTGACCAATGTTTCAGACCAAAGCAGCCTATGTTCTGGTGTACAAACGTCGTGGACAGGATCCTCCTCCTCCTCACGGCCATCCACGACCCTCCCAACAACTCCAGCAGCAACACCAACAGAGAAGGCAGCGACATCAACGGCTACACAACAGCAACAGTGATGATGAGATGGATGTTAATTGATGACTGGAGCTTCTGCCTAGCTCTCTGTGCGTCTGTAGGAAGGATGACGAGCTGGAGTGTGGAACGAGTCGTTGAAGTGATGCTGTGTTGTGTGTGTGTGTGTGTCGGTGTGTGAGAGTATGTGAAGATGTGTTACGATCTGCATTATCAGAAGAATCTGAAGTGGACTAATGTTTGATCAAGTGTGTCATCCACTGTTTCCATATGTCATGGAGAAACTTAATTTTTTTTAAAGTATTCTCCCCCCCCCTCCCCCTTTCTTCCCCCTGCCCTCCTCCTCGTCCCTTTGGCTGAGGCCTGAACAGTGTGCTGTCAGGCTGGTGATGATGTCATCCTGGTGGTGTGTGTCTGTGGAGAACCCTGTGTCATGGGGGTTCAGTCCTGCTGGCCTAGTTAGTCATTTATACTGTTTATTTCTGTCATAGCTCTGTTTCAATGATTTGAGAAGCACGCAATGTGTTGCTAAGCTTTTCACATCATCATCTTCACAGTGAAACTTGTAGCAGGAAGTACTGTTGAACTCAGTTTGTCCCCCCACACACCCACCCCTCTCCCATCCCACCGCCCGCCCTGATAATATCTGTTAATTACTTGCTGATATTGGGTTGTTTTTTTGTGTGTGTGTGGTGTGCCTATAGAGAAACTGCTCTTTTAAGTTCACCCCTCTGCTAGTTAGCTACTCCCCCTCCCCCCTCCTCCTTCCTCATCATCTGCAGCCAATGGAGGTTATGAAGAAATAGTCGTATCACAGTTGAATGTGGTACTGTTTTCCTTTTTCTCTTCTTCTTTATTAATGCTGTGAAGTGAAGTATGGATGGCTTTGTGTGGTGCTGTGGATATGGAGTGAGGCGTGGATAGCTTTGTGTGGTGCTGTGGATATGGAGTGAGGTGTGGATAGCTTTGTGTGGTGCTGTGGATATGGAGTGAGGTGTGGATAGCTTTGTGTGGGTATGGAGTGAGGTGTGGATGGCTTTGTGTGGTGCTGTGGATATGGAGTGAGGCGTGGATGGCTTTGTGTGGATATGGAGTGAGGTGTGGATAGCTTTGTGTGGTGGTGTGGATATGGAGTGAGGCGTGGATAGCTTTGTGTGGTGGTGTGGATATGGAGTGAGGCATGGATAGCTTTGTGTGGTGGTGTGGATGTGGAGTGAGGTGTGGATAGCTTTGTGTGGATATGGAGTGAGGTGTGGATAGCTTTGTGTGGATATGGAGTGAGGTGTGGATAGCTTTGTGTGGATATGGAGTGAGGTGTGGATGGCTTTGTGTGGTGGTGGTGTGGATATGGAGTGAGGTGTGGATAACTTTGTGTGGTGGTGTGGATATGGAGTGAGGTGTGGATAGCTTTGTGTGGTGGTGTGGATATGGAGTGAGGTGTGGATAGCTTTGTGTGATATGGAGTGAGGTGTGGATAGCTTTGTGTGGTGCTGTGGATATGGAGTGAGGTGTGGATAGCTTTGTGTGGTGGTGTGGATATGGAGTGAGGTGTGGATAGCTTTGTGTGGTGGTGTGGATATGGAGTGAGGTGTGGATAGCTTTGTGTGGTGGTGGATATGGAGTGAGGTGTGGATAGCTTTGTGTGGATATGGAGTGAGGTGTGGATAGCTTTGTGTGGTGCTGTGGATATGGGGTGAGGCGTAGATAGTTTTGTGTGGTGCTGCTGTGGATATGGAGTGAGGTGTGGATGGCTTTGTGTGGTGCTGTGGATGGAGTGAGGTGTGGATGGCTTTGTGTGGTGCTGTGGATATGGAGTGAGGTGTGGATAGCTTTGTGTGGTGCTGTGGATGTGGAGTAAAGTATGGATGGCTTTGTGTGGTGCTGTGGATATGGAGTGAGGTGTGGATAGCTTTGTGTGGTGGTGTGGATATGGAGTGAGGTGTGGATAGCTTTGTGTGGTGCTGTGGATATGGAGTAAAGTATGGATGGCTTTGTGTTGTGGTGTGGATATGGAGTAAAGTGTGGATGGCTTTGTGTTGTGTGTGTGGATATGGAGTGAGGTGTGGATGGCTTTGTGTTGTGCTGTGGATATGGAGTAAAGTATGGATGGCTTTGTGTGGATATGGGTAAAGTGTGGACAGCTTTGTGTGGTGGTGTGGATATGGAGTGAGGTGTGGATAGCTTTGTGTGGTGCTGTGGATATGGAGTAAAGTATGGATGGCTTTGTGTGGAGCTGTGGATATGGAGTAAAGTGTGGACAGCTTTGTGTGGTGGTGTGGATATGGAGTGAGGTGTGGATGGCTTTGTGTGCTGTGGATATGGGGTGAGGTGTGGATGGCTTTGTGTGCTGTGGATATGAGTGAGGTGTGGTGGGATGGCTTTGTGTGCTGTGGATATGAAGTGAGGTATGGATGGCTTTGTGTGCTGTGGATATGAAGTGAGGTATGGATGGCTTTGTGTGCTGTGGATATGAAGTGAAGTGTGGATAGCTTGTGTAGTGCTGTGGCTATGAAGTGAGGTGTGGATGGCTTTGTGTGGCACTGTGGTTTTGAAGTGAGGTATGGATTTTATAGCTTGGTGTGGTGCTGTGGATGAGAATGATGTGTGCATCGGTCAGCGTCGGGTTACATGTCGTGTTGGTTCTTGCAGCAGGATGTGATAGAGTTGACAGGAGAAACGTTGGGAGTGGAGGGAGAAGAAAAGGGTGCATCTGTGGTACATGCATGTGTGGTGTCTGAACCATTGCTGGGATTGGCTCTTTGTTGTTTTTGTTTGTTTGAGCACCAGTAGTCCACTTGTGATATTTTAGGAGCGAAAAAAAAAGAGACAACAAACCCTGTTAATAATTCCACAGAGCTAAATGTTGTTGATTGCACAGGATGCTTTTGTACTTGCTCTTTCTTGTGTAACTGAACTGATCATGAGGGCAGTGTGTTTAGTGGGTTTTTTTTTTTTCCCAGTTAATTTTGTATCAGTTCGGGTCTGGGTGGGGTGGATGTGACAGGTGTCTCTTTTTTAACAACATCTGTCTGTCTCTCACTTCATCTTGTCTTCATGTCACCCGAACTGTGTAACAACATTGTAGTTTTTCTTTACTCTTTCTTTCTGATCATGTGGTCTCTATGTGGTCATCTTTGTTTTGTTTTTGTGGTTGGCGTCTGAATTTTCACCCATTGAAGCTGCTGTTTGGCCTGTTCTTCCTCCTGTATAACAGCATGTGTGTGTGCATGTGTGTGTGTGTGTGTGTGTGTGTGCATCAAGTATGGAGAGGGTGGAGAAGGGAGCTGAGAAATACACATTGGAAGAGTGAGAGATCGGGAAAGGAATGGAGAGTGACAGGTGTGAGGAGGGATTGCCATGCTGATGGACCTCTGACCTCAGTGATAGGGTGTTGTCATGCGTATGTGAATGTTCCAGCTCAAGAGATGGGGCATCTTAACATCGTCTGTGTGTTTTTGACAGTTCTCCCAGACAGCAGCCTTGGAGTTTGTGTCCAATGGTGGAGGATTTCTCCAAACAATGATACCAGGAAGCATGAGAGTTCTCCAGACAGCAGCCTTGGGAGTTTCTGTAAAATGGTGGAGGATGTCTCTCTAAACAGTGCTATCAGGAAGCATGGGTCTAGGCCTCGCACAGTTGTACACAACCACAGTAGTTGTTTGCCTTTGTTTTTCATATGGACGTGTGGCTCACCTTGCATGTGGTGGGAGATTCAGGTCCTTGAGAGGTAAAGGGGTTGATGCTGAGGTCAGGGCTCTGCTTCAGTTCATGTTGTGTCTGTCTGGTTTGAAGACTTAAGTCAGCACACTGTCCTCAGGCTGATTCAGTAACTGATCTGCTACGATCAGTGCAGTGGTCATAAACCACAATGGATCTGTTGCGTTCAGTGCAGTGGTCATAAACCTCAGTGGTTCTGCTGCGTTCAGTGCAGTGGTCGTAAACCTCAATGGATCTGCTGCGTTCAGTGCAGTGGTCGGTAAACCTCAATGGATCTGCTGCGTTCAGTGCAGTGGTCGTAAACCTCAATGGATCTGCTGCGTTCAGTGCAGTGGTAGTAAACCTCAGTGGATCTGCTGCGTTCAGTGCAGTGGTCGTAAACCTCAATGGATCTGCTGCGTTCAGTGCAGTGGTTATAAACCTCAGTGGATCTGCTGTGTTCAGTGCTGTGGTCGTAAACCTCGCTCTTCTTGGCTGCATGTCTGCTTTTTTTTTTTTTCCCCATATGTGTGAGAGGATGGTTTTTAACTCACTGATTTCTAAGCCCTTCATTGCACTGTGACTGAAAATGAAAAATACACATAACAGTGATGGTTCTATGAGTGCAAATACCTTTCTTGGGAGGGGGGGGGGGGGTCACTCCAAAGTATTTTGAATTGTGTTCTTCCATGATAGTGTGAAAGAAATCCCTTTTGTTCAACGTTTTTCCCACACACAGGATATAGTGATGGGCATATCAGGGGGAGTGAAGTCTTGTTGTATTTATCTGGTTTTGTTTAGTAAGTTTGTGGATAGTATGAAGGAGGAGGCCTGCCCTTTGAGTGGTCGGTGGTTTTTGTTAGCAAACAGATTGTTTTAAAATGCATTGTCTTGAAGACTACAAACTGCAGCATGCATAGCTTGATGTTATGCTGCTTCCCAAGAGATCAGCATAGATTTTCCTCCTTCATAATGATCTTCTCAGAGATGACAGTTTGACTACTTTATTAGAGCTATAACTTTAATCAAGATGAGGCATACTATTAGAAATCAGCTGATTTGTTGTTATGTATAACGTACAGTGGTCTGTGTTTGGTTGAGAATCTTTTAAAAGTAGGAGTACGCACACTCCACAGATAAAGCTCATTAACACCAACAGAAAAAACCTCACTATGTAAAACATTCCAAAAACGCCAAACTGTTCTGACCAAGCTCATACATGGGATGATGAAGAATCATATGAACGCTTTGAAGTTTTGGGGTTTTTTGGGAGTGCATAGGAATGTGGCAGAAACATGCTCAACACTATTTCAGATTTTAGTTGATGCACAAAAGTTGATGAAGTTGTGATTAAGCGAAAAATGAAAACCATATAACTTTTTAATCAGAATGTGAAAAGGTTCAGTAAATGCCCCAGAAGCAAAATCGACATGCACCCACAGAATAGTAATAGTCGCCATTAGGTCAGTCCATGATTGTAAATTCTGTTCCATGTTTCATATTGAAAACATATTTGCAAATTCATGCATGATCAAGGCACATAAAGTGCATGCAGTTTTGTACACAGGCAGGCAGAGAGACTTTGCTACTACTATATGCTTACTGAAATCCACAAACAGATAAGCACTCACTTGTTCCCTTTTCCCATACACACACTGCTGCTCTTTAAGGTCGATAGAAAAGACTCCATTTGACAGTGTTCAGTGGTAGGCTGTCCATTCTTCAGAGGCTGGCATTTTAAGCAAATGAGGCAATTGTACTTAAGGTGGCATGATAGAGCTTTGGATTTATATACTGACCAACCTTTTTAACCACATGAAGATGGTGCAAAGCTTTAAGTATGGAGACATTTTAGAGATGTAATACTAATAGATTAGAAAAAAAGATGAGCAGTGTGGTTTTATGCTTTTTGATTATTTTGAGTGTGCAGAAAAGGCAATCACAGGTTTGTTAGCATCAGTTGAGAATACACAGGAACAGAGCTGATTTAACAAATATGCAACGCAACATTACACATTCGAATGGCACCAACAGTAATGCTTGGACCTCAAACCATTCTTTTTATTTAAAATGAGAGTGCCTGTTCCATTCAGTTGTATGAAAGGTGGAAGTTGGTTTGAGTTGAGACTTTTTTTTTTCCAAGAAGACATTTGATCATGTCAATTCTGAGTTCAGTTGATTAATCTATTATTATAGGGTCTGTACTGTATTAAAGGAATGCAAGCTAAAAGAGCAGATTTTCTTGTAGAGAAATAAATCAGTCACTAGCCCAGAAGAGTGAGAGACGCGCGAGTAGGAATGTAATGGAAAAATGTTCACACATGTAATGGCTCTTGCTGTCAGATCTTGATTCCCCCCCCCCCCCCCCCCCCCCCCCCCCCTTTGTGTTCATAAGCTGTAATAGTGTAAGCTGGAGGCAAGAGTCAAGAGTGTGAAAGCTAGGGCAGTTGCTTTTTAAGATATAACTGTAGAAAATAGTTTATGGAGATAAATGTTATTTGTTCAAGCAGAATTCCTCTGTGTGCATGTGTGAGAGTGTGTGAATCTTGTATTTATAGTATATTTTCATATTGAAATTGTTTTCTTTCCTTTCTCTACTTGGTGTTCCAATGAGAGAGAAACGAACCTCTCACTTGGCCTCCATCTTAAAAAGTATGTTGCTTACAGAGATTAGATAAGTTTCAGTGATTTTCATTAGCTTTATTTCGTTTATGTGTTTTACAACAAATTATGATCTTATCAGGCAGATTGAATACTCTTTTTTGTATATATTCTGTTGTCACATTTATCTGTAATTTGATTGTTTGGATAAAGCAAATCTTGTTTATGCTGTGATCATTGCATTCATTGTGGTATTGATGTTTTCCTTTTTTTTTTTTTTTTTTTTTTTTTTTTAAATGTTTCTGTGGAAACGGCATACTCTCTAAAATTACTGTTCAGTGTAAAAAGTATATAGAGACAATATTGAAATTACAAAATGAACATAGATGTTTTATGGATAGATAAAGTGCGAAAAAAAAAACAAAGGAGCACATACAATGCTTTGCACTTAATTTCCTTTTTCAGAAAAAAAAGAATGCTAATGGTTTGCATTATGAAGTACATACCAAAGCTGGCTTACAGTGTCCTTTCTGGTGAAGTTGTTTATTAGAAATACATTGGTTTGGGACAGAACATGGTAAAAGGAGAAAGTCCTCTCAAATACTGCATTTCATATTGTCCTTCTGTAGTGGAGGGTTTTATAATGTGTATCTAGAATTGCATGCAAATAAAGATTTGGGGATATGATTATATTTACCATTGGATTTATTTAAGTGTAATGTCATTCAAACTACAGAAGACCTTGTATGCTTGGGGGCAATGGCAACAATAAAGAGGTTTGATTTTTGAAAGCTGTGTGTGTGTTCATTCACTTCTAGACTTGACGTGGGCGGTGTGTGTGTGTGTGTGTGTGTGTGCTGGGAACTGCTGTGTATTTGATCCTGTCTCCCATTCCTGGCACAGTGCTTAACTGTTGTTTTGTTTCCGCTGTTCAGATGTGTGAATTCAGGTTTTGAAGGGGAACTCTACAGTCAAGAAAGTTCACCTGTGATGTTGGGTTATGGTTTTTGCTGACCAGTATGAAGTCGGGATGGGATCAGACTAGAGAGCACAACAAGTTTGTTGGGCTGAACTTGCAAACTGCAAAGGCAAGGGTGGAAAAGTAGATCAGAAGAAGGTAATGACCTGTGTAGTGAAAGGAACAGCAGCAAAGCTTGCTTTATCTCTGTACAAGTTGTTGAAGAGCAAAGCACATGATCACATCCTGATTTAGCAAGCATCTGCAAAAACCCGCAGCCAAACCAGGGGTGGGGGACCACCAGAGGACTGGGCACTCTTTGAACCTTCGCCAGGAGGACATCGTACAGGAACGAGAGCTCCCAGGGGCACGCTAAGCGTCTCCTGCCGAACCTACAAGCAGCTGGCTCCCACCCGCCCCATGAGGACTGGATGGGTGTGAGAGGCCAACAATACAGGTAAGCTTGCTGAGTTTTGTTTCCCCAGAATTCTATCAGGGTTCTGTATCATGCAAGATGTAAAGAAAGAATGTGCACATACTAAATCTTACTTTCCTGAAGAACAGCTTTTCCAGAACAACGTTGTGTGGGTATGTATGATAATCAGCAGTAGAGGTACTGATGCTTGTCCATCCGGCAGTTTTCAAACATAGTCTTTAACACTTAAAAATTGGAAAATATCGCAGAGTAGTCCGAAATACTTCAGAATTGGAAAATATCACTGAATAGTCTTAAACACTTAAGAATTGGAAAATAATACTGAGCAACTGTTCCTACTGTTTGGATATATCATACTTTTTATGCACACAAAGCTGCATAGTGCCAAAACTGGCACCTTTCATTTGGGTTTTGCTTGGCCTTCTGGAAAAGCTTCATTCACAGTGGGCATGTGCATGTGTGGGACGGAAAGTAAAAAAGTCAACAACAGGCCAAGTGACAGGCAAAGGGCTGTGGCAGGTTTTAATAAATGCTGGGGACTTCGGTCATCGAGGTGTAGTGGGATAAGATGAGAAAGGGTTAAAGGAACATTGCCTAAATTTTTTATATTGAGGCTGAATGTGTTGAGTCAGGTGTCGATATAGTCATGTCCACACCAGGTTTGGATAAGCAGACCCTATCAAATGCCTTGAGGTGTCTTGGGAGATGCCTCGGTGCGAGTCCTGCCAGGTGATGGAGAACTTGGTTTTAGAGTTTTTAGTCATGACCAGGTCCCCACTCGTATGTTTAACCTTTCGCTTACTCCAAAACATCAGGCAGATTAGACCTTGCTGCCCTGAAACTAGCAGACACAGCATCACTACAGTTTGCTGAGAACAGTGGAGAGGATACGCACAAAGTTTGTGATTATTTGTAAAGAAATCGAGAAATCCCATTTCTGCATCCCATGTAATGCCTTGTATGGTTGAGTGGGTTTCTGATCAAAGATCCTCAAAGAATGAGAACTAACAGGTCTATCATCATTCACAGAAAATTTAGAGACAGCACCTTTAACTATGTTGACTCCACAATCTACAACCTTTGCCCTCTTAGAGGAGGACAAAGATCAATGTGGATGTAGAGGCAGGAAAGGAAATCATGTGCTATTCAGTATAGAAAAGTAACCACCTCTCAAGCCATTTATAAAAATTGGGCACAATCTTCTCCACAGGTTGCAAGGCCACCGTCTTCCCAATGAATTCAGTGAATTGTCTGACCGTCCGTTTACCTTTCTGTATCAGCTCTTCCTTCAGTGATGGAAATGGTCATGGATACAGAACCCAATGGAAAGCCCACAACTGTTTGTACCGTGTGGATTCAGAAGTGTCGTGTGCAGCATCCTGCACTGTTTGTATGCAGAATTCATGTGTCGCCCTGTAGCAATGTGTCCAACAGGAAGATGATCACTGCTGATGAAGGTGTGCAGTAATGGGTTTCTGGGTCTGTGTACACTTGGTGAGTCCCCAAATCCCTGGGGAAGTGCTCTGAATTACAAGAGGTGGTTTGGGGATACAAATGGAAGGACTATACTACTGGCGATGTTGACAGAGTAGTCAGCATCCCTGAGGTCAGTGGAAACAAAGGAGCAGTTCAGTTTCATTAAACTAAAAGCCTTTTTTTAAGTGTCCAGTCCATTATGAAATGAATTTCCTCAGTGCATTTGTTCAGCTGCTTCAGATTCAAGATGGTCTGAAATAACCATCCTTCCATCAAAGGAAAACACTGGAAAAGTTATTTCCCAGAGATGATGAACGCATGGATAGCACCATACCATTTCCGTCAAAGACTTGCCTGTCTGACTGATTAGAATTGTAAGCCCGAGTAATGAACATTTTTTTTTTTAATTTGCAAGGCAAGTGATGGGTTTGAGGAGAACTGAATACTAGTAGTAATCCCTTCAAGCTGATTGGGCAAGATCCATTCATCATTAGTTATTTGCTACCACCTGTATTCATGATCAGCATTTTTTTCTCCTTAAAAAGACATTTTGATGAAGGGAGACAGGTGGACAACTTGCCAAGCGATGTAGGGATGTGAAGATGTGTCAGCACCTGCACTGCCATTGGCAACACACGTCTTACAGCAGTTGGTTATAAAGTGTATCATTCAGGCAGAACAGCATATATGCCACATGCACAGAGGTGCAACATCTACCCAAAGGAACTCTGACTGCTGCTGTTGACAGAACACCCGAAACAACCCAGCAGACCCCTTTGCATCTCAAACAGTCAGATGGATACACATATGGGCACCACCAAGAGGACCTACAGCCATCAGGGAATTCCCATGCTCCAGGGGGATCAACCCTTGCTTCCAGTGGGGATCAACTCTTGCTTCCAGCCTGGGCCTGCAGAGCCACCTGTGTCTTCATCAGTGAATTCCAGACATCAGGGAATTCCCATGCTCCAGTGGGGATCAGCTCTGCTTCCAGCTTGGGCCTGCAGAGCCACCTGTGTCTTCATCAGTGAACTCCAGGACATCAGGGAATTCCCATGCTCCAGTGGGGATCAACTCTGCTTCCAGCTTGGGCCTGCAGAGCCACCTGTGTCTTCATCGGTGAACTCCAGGACTACAGTCTCCTTTCCTTGGACATGGGACAATTAGCCAGTGTCAAAAGACAAAGACCAAAAGCAGATGCAGGTTGACAAGGCACAAGTTGGAAGTTGGTGTTTGCGTGTCTCGCATCTGGTCCTGTTAAACAGAGGATCACCTTTCTTGTTTCAATGTTTGACAGGATTCACATATATGCAAAAAACTGGGAATACTTCTGAAAAATGCAAGTGTCCATGTGTTGAAACATGCATGATAGGATAAAGAGGTGGAGGATAAATGTGTTCTTTTTGTCACTTCAAGTTAGACAGATTGAGAGTAAAAAATGTCTGATCTGAAACCACAATTCTCGTCTGCTTTAGAATGGAGCACCTGAAACAGAGAGTTCATGAAATCAATACATAAATCTGCTGTTTTGACGACATATAGAGACAAAATTGATCACTCTCCCTTGGCCCCCCTTTCAGATTCAGGAATTGATTTGTGACATTGTAATCACACAGGCCTGGATACTTGCCTGGGTTATTAGAAGAAGAGCTCTGCATGTGTGGGCTTTGTTGGTTCCCCTGTATCTCAATATCTGTCAAATTGATCTGAACTGCTAGATTACGTAGGGGAATTTGGGCACTGCAGTGAAACTGAAGTTAACATTGTCAGTCTTCATTTTGGTTGCATGGAGATTGGGAATATGTTTTTAGAACGGCTTGACATCTGTTTTTTTTTGTGTACTTTGGTAGTTTCCGTCATTGCCACAAGCCACTGTCATCTCCCAGTTCCAGAAGATGAGAGAGGTGTGCAAAAATGCAGACAGCCCTGCTGATGATGATGATGACACAGTTGAAACTTTAAAACATTTTGTTGGCATTGCAGAAATCATTATAAATGCATGGTCAAGATCACAAATGAACTGCCACCGTATCTGCACTAATAAAGGACCCATGACCAGTGATCTCTTATTTCCCCCAACACCCAGCCTGCAAGTGCTGGAAGTGAAAACAAAGGCCATGGCACAAATCTCACAATGCTGCTTCCGACACACCCCCTTTCAACAGTTTTGCATTCTATCGTCTCCGGTTTCAACTGCTATACCATATTCTTCACAGGCTTTTTTTTTTTTTGTCATGATGGTGCCTGTCTGCTTTTTCCCAAACAGATTGGACAAATAACCATACATGACCTTGACCTTGTCCAAGAGTATTGACACTGCACTTCCCTTGGGGCGAGCATCACGCCATAGCAGACACTTTTTGTAGGATTGCTTATCACACTAATTAATTTTTCTACTCATTTGCCAGGGTTAGGCTTGGGTTCCCGATCATGTTGGTATTGGAAGGAATGAAATGACTGATCGTTTGGCCAAGAATGCTACAACAGGGAAACTGTCTTGCGCATCTATTCCCTACACAGACCTAAAAGCGAAAGTTAATGATTATGTCAGAGACCTGGCAGGAGGACTGGAATACACAGACAGATAACAAACTCTTCCAGATCCGTTCAGACCCTAAAGAGTTCCACTCATCTACCTCTGGTGATCGCAAAGAAGAAACGGTTTTATGCCAGCTGCATACCGGCCATTTGTATTTTACTCGTTTGTACCTTTTAAAGAGTGAAGGAGCTCCATGGTGCATTCCATGTTATGTACCACTCACAGTGAAACATATTCTTTTAGAGTGTTGGGACTTGCATGATGTGAGACAAACATTTTACAGCAGATTCCATGAAAACCTTGTTCAGAGATGTTCCACCTGGTGTGGTTTTTGAAGGAGATTAACATTTTTCATTGATCTGAGATTTCGTAGTGGAAAGATTTTTAACCAAATTTCGGCTGTTTTTTAGGTGTATTATAAAGAGTTGTGTGAATGAATAACTTGTGAGTTGACTTCAACATGGTGATAGGTCTGATATGGCCCGATGTGGTGGGCTGGGCTATAAACGACATTACCTTACCTTACTCGGGTCAGCCTTCTTATTGTCATGGGTGCTGTTCATGGACTAACAGCATGATGTATCTGATATATCCTTTGATATCTCTAACTGGAATCAATCTTGTGGCGGCCAGGAGGGAAAGAAGACAGCATGTGAAACTCTGACCACACACTCCTTTCTATTGTTTATGTTTACTTATGTTTCGTTTATTCAAAACATACATGTTCACTGTACTCTTAGCTCTTAGCAAAGTCAAAAGTAAATAAATCAACTATTCACCCCATTTCATAAGTCTAAAAAGGAAAGAAAAAACAGTCAAAATTTGATGGCAATAAACATTTTACTCATTTTATCTCAACATTGGGGAGAGTATTTTAACAACTCTGCTACTCAGACATGGTGAAAGTGATTTGCATTGTTGAAAAGGGCATTTTATATAAGTAAATGACAACACTTTGAACAAAACATTCCTCGCACACAAAAACATTCTGTTGAATACTTCCCACCTGCTGCAGAGCGTAAATGGAAAGAAATAGGTTGGACTTGGTGTTGGTAAGCATACAGACCAGTAAAAACCACCATCTTATTTTCCTTTCAGGTGTCATGTATTAAACCAGTTTTTTTTTCCCATCTCTCTCTGAATGTTGAGCTCCCGAGTTGACAGTGAAAATTATCACAACAAACATTCAGTGTGTTTTCTTTCCCTCATTTCTTTGTCACTCAATCCGCTTCCACACAGGAATTGTTAGAAATTTTATTTTGTGTGTAAATTATATGCCAACGTTTTGCACAAGCATAAGTAAGCCATAAAAACGGCTACATGTACAACAAAAGTATTTCAGCAGTAAAACTGTACAATTTTGATAAAGTAGTGATATACTGTTTGGAAAAAAAAAAAATCAGCAGAAAATCCGTCATACTGTGGTCATGTGATGGCACAATCAATTACAATTCAGCTTCTTTATAAACAGCTCAATTTCAGTGAAAGCAAAACACACACAAAAAGTTTGAAAGGGGTGATGTTGCAAACTTTGTCATCTTAAATGCTGCTGCTGCTGTTCACAGTAACTGTCCATGTCTGGGACATTCACAACAGTTGCTGTCATGTAATGAAAATCATTGGCAAGATATTCACAAGTTTCTCTGAGCAAAAGTTTAAATTGTCTGGATTCCCAGCAAGGAAAGACAGGGATGCCCCCTAATCTCGTGCCAGGAACTCTCCCTGGAGAAAAATACATACATAAAGAAAGCTGTCTGCTCCCCTGAATGACAGGACTGCTCACATGCCATTCTCTCAACCCTGTTTGACCAGTGGTGCGGCTTTTCAGTGCCCTTACATATATCCATATCTATCCTCTAAAGATCTTAATTTTCTTGCCAGGTAACTTCGATTTCAGCTGCCATAGGCCCCTTCCCTTGGAAGAAACAACAATTCTTCAACAAGTCTGATTAACTGTTATGTGTACAATCGGCAGAGGAAAAAAAAAAACCCTCACCTGAATTAACACAAAAAGGTCAAATTTTACACACAGTACCTGGAGGTGGGTGGAACACTGGAAACAGTGTTGTCAACAGTATGTAACTTCATGAAAATGGAATTACAAAATAACCACACACATGTGCTGCAGCCAAAACTTTTCCAGAATACCATTTCATAAACTCTTCTAGAACTAGACAAGCTTACAGCATCTGGGCATAATAGTTTCTGTTGCATCAAAAACAGTTTCAACTGGAAAAAAAAAATACAACCCAACTACAAACATGTACAATGACCACAAACACACTAAAAAAAGATGCATTAACACAGAATTCACCTACTGTGATCAAAATTGGTACAAAACCGACATCTTTCCGAACAATTATGGGAGAGCCTATACGACCTTCCAGGGCAGCCACTCTGTACAGAAGAAAAAGCCTGGTCATAGATGTTGCCACAAAGGTACGCTGAAAAACAAAGGTTGTATCAGCAGCAACACTCTAGGATGAACAGCTAGTGTCCACTGCACTGTCGGTGCTCAGCTCAGTACTTCAGTCACCACAACACCAACAGAACAACTGGCATAAACATAAAAAAAAAAAAATTGATGACTGTATATAGAAATTCATTACAAAAACCATGTGATGTTCTGGAATGTGTTTGTTGACAGATACAATGTTTCAGCGTGGCACCACTACTGAGACGGCTTGTTGGAAAAAAAAGAGACTGACCCCCCATCTACAGCAGAGTGTGTGGAAGCGACATATCCTGCAATTTCAGGTACAGCAAACTATCACAGAACTGCACAAAACTGTTTACACATAGCAAGAACCATCCCAGAGAAAAATTCGTGAGCCCAAGACTGGCGCTGAAATGACCCCCTGTCATGTTTATAGGCATCCTCTGTTTCTGCAAGGAGCTTCGGGATATTACTGCAACCTGTCAGCACAATTCAAAGCCACTGGGATATGAGTACAGCTACTACAACACAAAACTCGACTGAGCAAGGTGGGGAATACAACCATGATTATGACACACTGCCATGTGCATGGCATCTCATTATGCAAATGAAAATGAAGCCAAGGATGTTCCTACAGTTTCTGGTTAAATTCAAACTCCTGTTGCACCAACAAAACACATTTCTACCAGCCACCGTGGCAAAGTGGTTAGCACTGCAGACTCCCAGCTGGGAAGTCGTGGGTTTGAATCCCATCAGAGTCATGTGGGTTTTTCTGCCCCAAACGGCTCCTACCCAGAGTTGAGTTTGCTGCAGGCTCAGTTGGGAAGACTGGGACCACACCAGTCGAGTTTCATCCACTTCATGGATGCGTTTCTCAGACCGTTGCTCAAATTTCCTGACCAACACTGCAGGTGCCTGTATCTCTCAGGCCTGGTTGACGCCAGGATATATCATGAAAGGAAGCGTAGAGTACAGCCTGTCGTGTGTAGTCTCAGGCGAAATGGAAATCAGTAGCATCATCTTAATCATCCTCATTCTCATCGATCAGCATTAAAAAAAAAAAAAAAAAAAGTCTCAAATTCTGTGGCCCTTCGTGTCCTGCTCTCATGGTGACCTCAATTTCGATGTCCTCTCCATGTCTGTGGTCTTGGTTTGGTTCCGTCGATGTCACCGGTATCGGTGAGTCCAAGTGGGGCTGTTGTTGGACGGACGTGGTGGCGCCTTCCAGAAGGAGAGTTCACTCACACCAGCTCCACGACTTAAGCAATTGTTGTCGTCAGTAGGGGGTATAGTAGGTGGTGTCCTGCATATGTTAAATCAGAACAGGCGTCACTGGACACCCCCGAAGTGACTCGGCAGTGCAGTGTCTCCTCCGGTGGGCTGCCTCTTGACAACTTGACACTGACTGCTCCCTGTAGATTGCTGGTGCCAGGGCTGCGGCAGGGCTGATCAGGCTGTGGCTGTGGACGGGGTGTCGGAATGAGCTGTGTGGGTGCACTGCCTCTGAGGTGGCTCAGAGGTTGGGACAGAAAAAAAACAAACAAACAAACAAAAAACCACCTTTTTCTCAATGCCTGCCCCTAAAGTATTTACAGCTTATTAGTCTCACAGTCATTTTCTTCACCCTGAAACTGCCTTTTTCAACACCAACACTAAAATGGTGCTTTCTCCAAATCACCCTTCACCCCTTTTCATAACGGATACAACTCCAAACTTCCAGTAATGTTCCCACTACAAATATTTACACAAGTCTGTAAACAAAATCTTTAAAAATTCTTTGTTGTAAATTGCTGAAATTTCTAACAATAATTCAAACCTCTGGGAACAAAGCAATGAAGTACTGATATACAAGGAACAAAACAATGAAGTACTGATATACAAAAAGTTAAAAAAGAAATCCCAATCCTAATATAAAAAAAAAAAGCATATTCTTAATCCTAATTCCAACTCGAGGAAAACCAGAATGAAACAAAAGAAGAATATATAAAGTGACAATGTACTCAGTACAAAAAAAAGGGAAAAATACTGATAAACAAAGTCACAATGTACACAACAAAACAAACAAATAAAAAGAAAAAAAAAGAGGACCTCCCCCAAGCCCAATTACATATAAACCATAAATGTGATTGATAGAAAATGTGATTGGCCAAGATACCCAGGATCACCGAATCATTTGCTTTGTTTCATGCTTGAAGCCATTTTTACTAAAGGACATTACTTAACCTCACTTTTCAAAATGGAAGGCTGGTTTCTTTCACAATGAAAAAGCAAGTACCTCGATAATAATTCTCAAAAACATGCATTTCAGCTGAAATGTGTATATTTCAACCCCTTTTCTCAAAAGCAAAGCATATGTGTTGGCCTGATTCTCAAACCGGAAAGTATGTGTCGCTTACAGAACCCTAACCTTTAATTATCTGCAAAAGCAGATCGCTCATACAGAATTCAAAATCACACATTTTCAGCCATTTATATAGCGCACGCCATTTGACAGTTCTGCCTAGTTTTCTAAACTTGCTTTTATCTCTCAATCTGCGTGCATGGTGGAAAACGGTGGGGTTTACAGACGACTGTGTTTCAACTCCTATTCTGAAACAGAAAAGAATATAGTTGGTTTTGAAAAAAAGAAAGTGAATACATTACAACCATAGCCCTAAAATAAGGAAATCTTGTGTCCCTATCGTAATTCTTGAAAAACAAAAGCATACTGTACAACGTTTTTCTATCCAATTTACGAAAACAAAGCCTAGCATGTAGATGTATATAGCTTTCAGCCAGATACTATCGTCAACAGCACTGAACAGGATTGATAGCAAGCAGAATTCAATTGATCATTTTATGCACATACAGATTTCAAAGACCTTCAGCTCCCCAACACTCACTCAATCTTTGTGGCATCTTCATGCAAAGAGACAAAGGTTCATTTTGCAGTCAAGCAAAGTAAAACATAGGTCCCCTCCACTTGTAGGTGAGTTGGAGGGGAGGGGAAGAAGGATGGGTATAGCAGGTAGTGCCAATCAACTAACTAGACTGCATCAATTGCTGACAATGTCTCACCTACGCCTTCAAAAAATAAAAGCTCACAATCACATGCAAACCCTAGTTCTAAGAAGTGCAGGCTTATCTGCCATACCATGTTCTTTTAACAAAAATTAAAAAGCTCACTAACAACCTGATTCACAAAAAAGAGAGAAAAGATCATCTGTATTAAAAATGTATGCTTACCTACGGACCACATTTTTTTTTTTAAATGAAAAGCTTGCCTGAACCCTACCACTTGAAACAGAAAGTTACCTGTCAACCTCTGTTTTCGTCAAACAAAGCTCACCTGTCAAACCCAGTACTCAAAAGGGGAAAGTGAAATCATTAACTCCAATTCTTAAAAAAAAAAAAAAGAGAGAGAAAAAAAAAAAAAGGGCGCCAATTTGTCTATGCCAGTCCTCATAAAGGAAACATCACAAATCAATCCCACATCTCAAAATAAGAAAGCTGTCTTATCAACTCCAGTTCTCAAAAAGAAAGGTTGCAAGTCAACCCTGAATCTCAAAAGGCAAATTAAACTTTCAACCACAGTTCTCAAAACACACACACAAAAACAAACAAAAAAAGCTGAACCTATTCTAAAAAGGAAAAACTCATCTGTTAATACTTATTCTCAAAAAGGAAAGTTCACCTACCAATCTTCATTCTCAAAAACTAAAAGAACAAAAGCTTAGCTCACTAGCACACCCAAGTTCTCACAAACGAAAGTAAACTTGTCAATCTTGTAGTTTCTAAACGGAGCCTAATCCCCTTTCTTTCTAAATTTTGTCAATCTCTGTTCTCAAAAATAAAAGTTAAACTCTCACCCACAGTTCTAAACAAGAAAAGCTCACCTATCAATCAAAAGTTGTCAAAACAGAAAGTTAAACTGTCAACCCCCGTTTTCAAAAAGAAAAGTTAACCTGTCTAATTCGATTCTAAAAGGGCCAAGTTCAACTGTCAACCCCACGTATAAAAGCAAGTTCTTTAAAAAAGTAAAACCTGTCATTCAATATAATTATGTTTTCAACACCTGTTTTCAAAAAGGAAAGCTCATCTCTAAACCTCGGTTTGAAAAAAGGAAAAAATCACCTGTCAACCTCAAGTCCAAAAAGAGATGATTCCCATGAATAGGGCTAGGCAAAAGCCCCAGTGATTCACCATAGAGTGTTGCATAGACTCTGAGCATTGGACCAGATACATGGAGGGGAAGACAAAGGGTCGGATGCAAGCGATCAGACAGACAAACTCAAAATGTTTGAAATGTTCACGAGACTGTTAATGACTATGTTTTTTGCCCAAAACCACAGGATGCATTTACCTATAGAAAAACTGACATCATGACTAACGATGAGCTTGTTCAAGCTGCCAACAAGGAAATCAAATGCCAGACCATGACGCCAAAGATGCACCCTTCTCCTGCATGCTGACTGAAATGGTAACCCTCTTTGAGGGAGCCACATCTGAATGTGCAATATTTCTTTGAAACAACTTTGGATCTGTTTCTCTCAGGGGGGGGGGAACATAACTTTCTTGAGCCTGTTAGTACTCTAACTGTTGAAAACTTCTGGGCTAAATAAAACACTTTTTACCTCTTGTCAAACGGACTGTTCTGCGAGGCCAGCTGTATTCTTCCAGGGGAGGGGGGATGGTGATGGTTATGTGTTTCTTAAAGCTGACTTGCGATGGCTCAAAATCAATCATTTCTTGGACCATCTCTGGAAGTATGCCACCTGGTTGTCAGAATGGTCAAGTTACCTCATTTCAAATCCGGTTTCCTTTCTGCTTCCACCTATCTCTTCACTGCTCCCCTGCTGTCTGCTGGTAAGGCTCGGACTGCGTAAGTACCTTCCTCTTGTGTGCAGCTACAGACTGTGCCATACAACTGTGTTCCGACTGCAAAGATTCCTATCTTCAGTCCCTGGCACAACCAACGACTGGCTGAAACACCAACAGAGCTCCATGGCAAAGCATACCATAACATGCGTTCAGCTTGCTCCTCCAACACAAACTTCAATCACCATTGGTTATGGTGTGTTGATTTCAGAATTCTGCAAAGTCACATCTTTGCCAAATTACTCTGAATTTTGTTTGTTAATACCTTTCCATGCCCTCAGAATAAAAAGAAAATAAAGAAAAATCAAGAGAGAAAAGAGAAACAAACATAAAAATAAGAGATAACATCAATATATGAAGATAAATCAATCCCCATTCCAAAGCAAACAAATAATAAAGTGTGGTAGAAAAAAAAAACAAAAAAAAAAAAGATGAAGCCATCATCCCCACAAACACCTTCACCTCCTAATTCATTGGCTTGTAATCAAAACCAGGATTGACTTGACCGCCTTGATTCTCAGAGTAGGGGGTGGGGACATGGCACCACCTACAGGCTGGCCGGGGGGTGGAGCCTGCTGCCCCATGGGATAGGGCGGGGCGCTATAGGCCTGGGGAGCGTAGGGCTGAGGGGCATAGGGCTGAGGGGCAAAGGGCTGAGGGGCGTAGGGCTGAGAAGCGTAGGGCTGAGGGGGCTGCTGGCCTGGGGTGACGTAGGGTGCGTGCTGACCAGACGACATCATCATAGTGGTCTGTGCGGCTGTGTGACAGAAAAAACAAACAGGTGGCAGACATTTCACTGGCTGGGAAGCACATTAGGTAGGTCCTGACATATTAGTATTCCATTTCAAAGATTTTTTTTTCCCTCTCGTACTGGCTTCTCCCCTGTCCTAGTCTTTTCATTTGCTCCTGTGAAATCATCAGGGCATTACACAAAATCAGTCAGGATCCCTGTCAGTCAGCATAGGCATGCAAACTCTAGTCGCTAGACAGTGAGGCCTGCATCAATCGCAATGATGGGGGCAGCGCCTTCACCGCTGTACACTCCTACCATCACAACCTTCCTGTTTAGAAAAGCAAAAAAAAAAAAAAAAAAAGAAAAAAAAATTCTCCCTTAAATGCTGTATGGCTGCCTTCAGCATGGTCTGGTAATCTCTCTTTTTTTTCTTTTGATTTAATTTCTACAGCCCCATTGACCACAGTGCCTTTTCAGGATTGTCACCAGGAAGAACAATTTATTGTCAGATTAACTCAAAGTTGTACTGACATTTAAGAAAACATTATGAACAGAATACCAACGTTTTTTCATTCAAAGCAAAGAAGCATAATTAACACACCAAAATGCGCGCGCACACATACACACACAAGCGCACACACATGCGCGCGTGCGTACTCACGCACATACACATACACATACGGACGCGCGTGCCCGCACGCACACACACAAAAGTACGCACTTACATAAATACACAAATACACGCATCTCAATACGAACACACTCATACCCTCACATACACTCAAACTTGCACACTCACACACAGACTTACACACGCCCACACACACACACACACACACACACACACACACACACACACACACACTCATACTCGAGCACTCATACACACATGCATTCACTCTCATAAACACACACGCATGCACGCACACACATACACGCGCACGCACATACACATCCACGCCCATTCAGGATACGCTTCGGCCCCGATCCGTCGGTGCGCAACAGCAGGGGCCCAGAAATCCACCAGTCGGACATCACAAGTTTGGAGCAAGCTATAGACAAAAGTATTTCGGAAGGATGTGTTCCATCAAACGGATGATGTAAGTGTGCTGCTGTGTGATCAGACGACGACGACCTTCAAGAATATTCTGCGATCCGTGTTTGGAGACGATCGCTTTTTCTGGTTTAACAACCAGAAGAAAGACACATGTCATAAGAGGAATGTCTTAAATTGTCCTGCATTTGGAAAGGAAGACGCATCGGCAACGCAGCATGCAGAGACCCAAGCATGTGCTGCACGCTGTCCACGGACTGATCCAGTTTTACCTGGGGTGACCGTTGTCTACAGAACTGACAGTGAACACCAGTGACATTTTCTCGTTCATGATTTCATCACGTAAAGTGAAAAAACAGGATATTGCTGTGGTTTCCATGTTAATAAATCGAAATTGAGTCGCGTTTTGTTATTGTACATCCCGCCGATTTTTGCTTAAAGGGCTTTTACAGCCTAACAGCATTAAACTTCGTTCATTCGTTCGTTTGTCCAAACATCAAAGCAATAAGCCTATAGAGGAGATAATTCTACATACACTAACATAAACACACACACACACACACACACACACACACACTGAGAGCCCATATATACCGGAATTCAGAAACACCAATTCTGTGTGACTACATGTATATCCATTACATGGTAGTCAAGGGTCATTAAAGTATGGAACTGGCTGACATATTACTCGTAAGAGTCGAACAGCTTATGGGTGTATATGGATTGGGGAAGGGGAGAAGAGGGAGGAAGATGGGGGGGGGGGGGGGGGGGGGAAAAGCCTTGCTCTACGTGCAAATTAGACGCCGAACCATACTGATATGGAATATGCCTTGAATAAGATTTTAACGTTTCAAAAATTCGCGAATTGGTTTCTAAAAAAAACAAACAAACACAAAACCTGTTAGGGGGGAGGAGGCATCGAGGAGAGGGTGGGGCGGTGGAAGAATTAAAAATATCTTCCAAGTGGATGAGATTTAATAAGAGTAACAGCCACATTGCCAGGCTCCAGCCGTTCTCATAACTGGATTAAAAACACTTGACAAAGTCAACGGAAGCTTGAAGGACTTCATCTTATCATGAAGAGGCTGAAAGTGATTTTTTTGTACTAGTACAGTCAAATAAAAAATGAGGGATATCGAGAGTCTGACCACATGCACAAGCAGGTGCCGGTTTTCAATACCTACCTAACCAACCATTAACCCGCAGCCTATGTACAAGGTTACGATTAGGGATTGGCCCTGGAGGATTACAACATTTGCTTGTTGGTTTCGTCATATATCCCATCTGTGCTTCCGAGCTGAATCTTCCAGATATTGTATCTGTCTTATGTTCCAGATTGAACTTGTCAGAATGTGGATAGCTTCAGATGAAGAAAGAAGGATATCACAATTCAAAACATCAGATTTATTTCTTTGCAGCTTCCTTAGCATAAAAGTCAGCTAAATCATTGCCACGTAAACTAGAGTGCCCTGGGACCCATAACAGAGTTACATCGATACCCCGGGTATTAACTGATGAATGAGAAATAAGATCTCACACACCAAGTCTGAACGACTAGATTTTGATTGACAATGTAAAGCCGTAAGCGCTGATTTTGAGTCTGATAGTATAAGTATTTGTCTATGTATAACGGGCATGTCAAGTATAAAATCTAGTGCTTTCAAAATAGCAAATAACTCTGCTGTAAATATAGAACATCCTTTCGTAATATGGAATTTCTTTCTGATGCTAAGCGCTGGTATTACAAAGGAAGCCCCAACATCGGAAGAATCTAAAACAGAACCATCCGTGAAAATGTGTAGATGGGAATCGTATTTCCTGTCTATCAAGTCTTTGGCATAGGATGATAGTAACAGAGGATTATCTTTTTTATTTAAATCTCCGTAAGAGTAGATTATTTCAGCCTGCTCTGACAACCACGAAGGGTATGAACAACATGGAACCTGGGCAATACCATCAAGAGACAGGTTGCAGTTCTGAAACAATGGGGAAACATAATCACCTAGGGACATGTATACCGATTTGTTACGGATCTCTCTTGAAATATACGTGCTGCCATCCAGTTCAGTCATTACTGAATTTGGGATGGTTCTAGCCCTCACTGTAAAATTACAGGCGCAACTTAGCCTGTGTTCATTTAAGGGTAACACACCAGCCTCCTTGTACGTCAAATCAATTGAAGCCCATCGGGGAAGTCCTAATGCAATTTTAAAGGCTAACGAGTCAATACTGGTAAGCTTGTGTAAATCTGTCTTTCCAGCTGTAAAAAAAACTTCTTGGCCATATGACAGAATTGAACGAACTAACCCTGAGGCGACATAGACGAGATTAGATCCCCAGTTAATCAGAGGTATGGCAGAAAGAACACGTAATAAACCAATTAGGAAAAACCAGGAAGAAACACACACACACAAACACACACACACACGCACGCACGCACGTACGCACGCACACACACACACACACACACACACACACACACACACACACACACACACACGAGGTGAACTACTGATGTACAAAAGTGGGCTGTGCTGACAGCACCAGGTAGTCCCCTTTATTTCTCACTCCCAGATTAACACACACACATTTAAAGGGCACAAAAATACATTAAACTACCGCATGGGCAAACAGACACTGCAGAATGGACAGCTAAGTCACTGGTGATATCCACCCTACACGTCTCTGGTGATATCCACCCTAAAAGTCACTGGTGATATCCACCCTACACGTCTCTGGTGATATCCACCCTAAAAGTCACTGGTGATATCCACCTTAAAAGTCACTGGTGATATCCACTCTTCAGATCACTGGTGATATTCACTCTTCAGATCACTGGTGATATCCACCCTACACGTCACTGGTGATAATCCTACAGATCACTGGTGATATCCACCCTACACGTCACTGGTGATAATCCTACAGATCACTGGTGATATCCACCCTACACGTCACTGGTGATAATCCTACAGATCACTGGTGATATCCACCCAACACGTCACTGGTGATATCCACCCTACAGATCACTGGTGATATCCACCCTACACGTCACTGGTGATAATCCCTACAGATCACTAGTGATATCCACCCTACACGTCACTGGTGATAATCCTACAGATCACTGGTGATATCCACCCTACACGTCACTGGTGATAATCCTACAGATCACTGGTGATATCCACCCAACACGTCACTGGTGATATCCACCCTACAGATCACTGGTGATATCCACCCTACACATCACTGGTGTTACCTACTCTTCAGATCACTGGTGATATCCACCTCTCAAGTCACATGTGACTCGCCCTTAAGGTAAAAATCACCAGGGTGATACCCATCCTATAACTGTATAAGTCACTGGTGTATCCTTCAAGTCAATGGTGCTTTCCACCCTTCTATTCACTGGTTTTATCCACCCTTCAAGTCACTGGCAAATCTACCCTCAAAGTCAGTGGTGACATCGCTTCTTCCAAGTCAATGATTACCTTCTCTCCAAGGGAAAAACCCAGGTCTTTGAGAAGAAATGCTTAGGACCAATGCTGTTTATCTCCTGCAAGGAGCACCCCACAGGACAAGGCAGAACGAAGGACATGACCACACAATGTCACGCAGCAGGTCAACACTTGGGGTCAGCAGACAAGTCTCTCTCTCTCTCTCCCCACAGTCATCAAGTGCTGTCAGCTAGCAGCTACCACCAGGTTTCTCGACACAATTTTCCCCATCCCACACTATACAACAAGATACAGTACAAGGATGGGAGTCCCAGAGGTAGACTGATGAAGATCTGGGTGGACACCCCAAAGGACGGACTGGTTGTCACACCTTAAACATGTCCTGCATGATCCAGGATAGAAGGCCGTGGCGATCTCACCTGTCCTAGCACCTGACATAACGCCCTTAGGCCTGCTGTTTGGCATAGATAACACAACAGAAATGTCTGGCATGGTGCCCTTCGGCCTGCTGTTCGGCACAGATAACACAACAGAAATGTCTGGCATGGTGCCCTTACGCCTGCTGTTTGGCATAGATAACACAACAGAAATGTCTGGCATGGTGCCCTTACGCCTGCTGTTCGGCATAGATAATACAACAAAAATATCTGGCATTCTCTAAGCTTCTGTCATGGCACCCTTAGGCCTACTGTTATGCATATGTAATACAACAGAAATGTCTCGCATTCTTATCAAGAAATGATACCAACAGACAGCTGTCGATGACCGAATTTGCCATGGCATTTTTTGAGAAACTGCTGACAGGTGACAAGGAAAACATGCAAACCAGACCCCTGATTTTACTTCATATAAAAAACCTCAGTCTTTTTCTTTCTCTCTCTCTCTCTCTCTCTCTCTCTCTCTCTCTCACACACACACACACACACACACACACACACACACACACACACACACAGATACACACTCCATAAAGGAAGACACTCACTAGTGACCACCAGTCCAGAGCCAGTGTTAGTTTGAATGACCTGTCCAGCAGTGGCCCGGCGTCGGACACAGCAGCAAACAACAGCAATAATGGTGGCAATGACAAGGACTGCCAACACCGTCATGCCAACAATCAGTGCCACACTGCCAAACAATCAACAACAACAAAAAATCTTTCACTTTGGAGCTGTTCCTACACACTAACAAGCAAAAGGTCATTTTTCTTCAAGTGTTGTCATCTCTCTTAATGTTAAGACTTGAAAACATGAATACTGTTGTTACAGAAATTTGAAATTTTACTACACAAGCATGCATTTTTACACTAGTAACTGAATGTGAGAGAGATCAAAAGGTGGAAACTGCTTTGTTTTTTTTTTTCTTTTTTTAAATTTCTCTCTCACTTTCAGTTCAACCCCATAACTGTGGGATCTACAAACTTAAGAACACATGCTGCTGAACACATCAACTTGACACGTGCTGCTTCTTTCAGATCCAATTCTGGAAGTGGTATTGAAGGAAAGACCATTGTGAGAAAATCCAACACAAGGCACTACATGTGCTGCTGTGGACACACAGGACCCACTTACTTGGCATCACAACACTCGCCGTCAAGGTAGCCACAACAGCCATAGCTGCACCAGCGACTGTAGCCCACGTCCACATCATAGCAGTAGTCTCCCCCCAGCACTCCTGCCACACACCCAAAGCACTTGGTTGTTAAGTTCTGCTTCATCCCTCCGCTATCAAAAAGGCTGCCTGCTTCTTTACTAAGCTGTAACCTTGTTCATTTTGTTTGGTAACTTTCAGCTAAGTTGACTTGTTAGATCTCCGAGAAGCTGGGTTCTTGTTTATTGTAATCTTTTTTTTTTCTTCAGTTATTTGAAAGACAGACTCTCTTTGATTGCAAGTTTTGATCTTGTTGATCTAGGGGACTATCAATATCACTGCAGCATATGCTACGTTACCTGCTTGTCCTCTTAGTTGTTAGCTTGGTTACTACAGGTTAGAACTCTTACCAACGAGTAATGCCAGTTTACAGCTAGGCTGGTTGATTGCTGGTTTGGTTATCAAAGACATCTCTTTGTCCCAGCTATACATTATTTTTGCCGATTTGCTCTGCTTGTATGGTGAGGAAAAACCTAGTGTCTGCACCAATCAGCGTGCTGTTTGTTGACTTTTCTGCTTGTCTACCTGGATGTAATTGTAAGGCACACCAGTTCTTTTTTCAGTCACTTCCAGACATTTTATCCTTAAAAGGGTCATAGCTGATAGCCTGCTTGCTTGGTTCCAGCTGCACTGCTCATTTCATTACCTGACTACTCATTACTTCATTCAATGCCCATATTGCACTGATTTGGCTAAAGCTAAGCGATTGCTCTTTCATTTTGGTTGTCCCGAGCATTGTGAATTTTGCCTTAAGAACACGCACAGGGTCGAAACATGTCATGTTTTGTTTTATGATTCGTTTGTCTACGTTTTTCGGTGGACCCTTAAAAATACTTTTTGAAATGTATTTATCACTAGTTTAACCTGTAACAACTGCAGATAATACTAAGCCATCCTCTGAATACCAGCTATTCTGCTTCATTTGACTCTCTCAGATTTTAAACCATACTCTTTTCCTTTAATTACTCTTAATCAACCACAATCAAGTATAATGGTAGAGATTTATTTAAGCTTAAAACACAGGACAAAAAGTTCAAAGTATGACAACTATGTACCCTTCACCACCATCCCTTTCCCTCACTCATCCCCTTTCTCCCTGAAAGGAAAAAAACAATAACAAACTATCAGCAGAAAATAAGAAACACAATATTAGAAGCACCAGCACAACAGAGGTCTGACATACACAGAGCAGCCTGCAAGAGGTCGTCTAGAACTGTCAGTGATTTCTCACCCCTATTCCTGATATACATGGCACTCTACAGTCTACTTGATGCTTGCCTGCTTGGTTATCACAGACGGTAACTGTTGTCACAACGGTAAATTCTGATTTCTTCCCTTGCTCAGAAACTGCCTTACTTGGTCCTGACCAGTTTGGCATTTGACACAAACGTCCAGCTTGTCCCTTGACTGGACAGTTGGTTTACAGAGATCTGATATGCTATGACATCTGTGCATGCTATCCAATTGTCTAAACATGGCACAGGTTGCCAACCTGTTGGTTCAAACAGCAGCACTGGTTGTAATCCTCCATGCTCCAACAACTCCAAATCCACAACGGCACATGCAGACAACATTCACAGGTAAACATGTGCATCTGCATACATCAGGTGGACAGCATCACAGTCATGACTTTGATAAGCACATATGCATGCACATGTGCGCGCGATGACTAATACTCGCATTCTCTCATTAATGGTGAATCAATGTACAAGACATTCACATGTACTCATAATTTGTAAGTTTTTCACGCTTTTGATACAATCACTGCAACTTCAGTTTTTTCTCTCTCTCTCTTTCTCTCAGTGTGTATATGTGTGTGTGTGTGTGTGTGTGTGTGTGTGTGTGTGTGTGTGTGTGTGTGTGTGTGTGTGTGTGTGTGTGTGCAGAGTGTGAGAGAGAGAGAGAGAGAGAGAGAGAGAGAGAGAGAGAGAGAGAGAGTTAGTTAGTTCATGTTTTACTATCAAAACATAATTAAGTTGCAATATATTGCTTCTTAATTTGCATGCATTCTGTTATGTATAACTGTTGAATCTTTATTTTTAAGCAGAGTTCACTCACGGTGCAGCATGCTACTTTCTCACCATGTGTGTGTGTGTGTGTGTGTGTGTGTGTGTGTGTGAGAGAGAGAGAGAGAGAGAGAGAGAGAGAGAGAGAGAGAGAGAGAGAGAGAGAGAGAGTGCATGCGTTTATTTTTTTTAAGCAGAGTTCACTCACGGTGCAGCATGCTCCTTTCTCACCGTGTGTGTGTGTGTGTGTGTGTGTGTGTGTGTGTGTGTGAGAGAGAGAGAGAGAGTGCGTGCGTGCATGTGTGTGTGCATGTGCACATCTTTCTGTGCACATACTCTTGTGAGTATTTGTATGTAGACATTTGTCCACCTGAGTATATACATTGTTTAGTTTATATGCATTTTGATATCATCCATGCATTTTCTTATGAATATCTCAAATAATTTGTTAGCATTTAAGAGTTCACTTGAAGTACAACACTCTAGCTTCACTAATGTATACAGTCACACAAACACGCACTTGCCCACAAGAGCATACACACACAAAAAAACAGACACATGCACATGTGTGGGTTCATGCACACACACACACACACACACACACACACACACACACACACACACACACAATGAGCAAGTGAACAGATGTTCTTGGCAGAACCACAGCCAGCAGCTCGTTCCCACAGCCAGCAGCTTGTTCAGAGGGCCATTTCATTGATGGATAGAGACACAAGACACACATACACAGATGCAATGTCTAGAGAGACAGAATGTGTAGAGAATGAAAGAGACAGAAACTCTGTGTGTGTGTGTGTGTGTGTGTGTGTGTGTGTGTGTGTGTGTGTGAGTGCATGCATGCTCACACAATTCACTGGAGAGAGAAATACTTGAGTGGAGAGGAAATGCGACACTGAGAGCAGACTGCACAGAGGGAACAGGCAGAGAGGTGATCTGAATTCTGCAACAGCTGAACTGACCATATAAGGAAATGTTCACCAATCTCTTCGAAAGTTTTTTTTTTTCCCCCCCCAGCTCTCTCATCTGCTCTCTGATCGGGGATTCACGTATGAAACCAGTCAATACAAGCAACACACATTCCACGACTCAAAAGGCTGTCCTAGGCTCTCGCATTACTGTGGGACCTTTCTGCAAAAGTTTCAGCTTTCAACTGTGCAGGAACTCAATCAATACTCCAGACCAATCCAAAGCCTCACAAAGAAACAGGCCTCGCCCCATGCTCACTGAATAGACTTCCAATGACGCACATTAAAACTCCCGCTGCAAAAATGAGAGGGCTTCTCACGTTACAGACAGTATATACAGTGGTGTCATGTGCTGTCCTGTCACAACAAAAGTGTCCCCATTTGCCACGAAAAAATGTCACAGTCATTCCACTGTCCAAACTGTCTGCTGTCCAAACTGTTTGCTGTCCAAACTGTTTTTGGTAATGCGTGACAACTTCCTACCCAGTTTCTGGTAATGCGTCAGACACCCCCCCCCCCCCCCCACCCCCCTGTCAGACACCAGATCAAAGCACAGAAAACAAATCTTAAAATCGCCTTGGCCTGAAACATTCACACAGTTAAAAAAAAAAAACAAGATTACTCTTAAGGCCTACATCAAAGTGTGGTGAACGAAATGCAGTGTTCGGTGGGTAACCTCATCATCCATGCAAGCTGGCATCCTAGTCCTCCTTCTTGGCACACTTGTCCAGCAGACTATGTCTCCCAGACCTTCTTGACCTTTGGATTCTGACCTTCTCCCAACACCGTTTTTTTTTTTCAACTTTTTGGGCAAAAAAACCTCATCTCAGTTCTTGGACCAGTAACATGGAACTCCCTAGCGCTATCCTTTGACTGATTCATTCTCTAACACACTAAGAAGGAAAAAAAAAAAAACTTAAAATGCACCTCTGTGTTTGGGGAGGAGGGCGGAAAGGGGGACAAGCAGGGAACTGAGGGTGTAAGGGAAGGACGCTGAAAATGATGTATACATCTATGTAACTTTTATAACCACATAAATGTACATCATTTTGGTGAACTGTATTACATTTTTCTAATAACTGTTTGCATAATACGAAAATATGGTATAACCTGATGCTATTCTCTTTCTGAGTACTTGCACTCTTTCTCTTGTATTCTGATTTTTCTTTTTTCATTGAGACTTTCAGTTACATGTTTAAGGGTGCTGAATTTCAAGGTGATAGTAATGTCAAAATAAGAAATTATTATCCCTTCTTCCTACAAATATATTCCACCATTTTTGTTTAAAACAATCAACTGGCTGCAAAGATTACATAGTGCACTTCATGAACGAATGGTTCTTCACTCAGTTTGACAGACTACCTGTTTGACCAGCTGATGTTGATTAACTGTCTCATCTGAATCAATCACACAAGCATTCTCGTACAACTCTCCACTAACTTTCAAAACCAGCTAGTAGAAATCCAGCAAGTAAAATTAAAATTCTGTGATACAAATCATTAACTTTGTTTCATCTTGGAACTTTACATCCTTAAAAGCAATTTTTCAAATCAAAGCTTAGAATTCTGACTGGCAAAACTGCAATCCTTCCAGATATAATAATTAAGTCTATTTCATTTTGTACCAGTAGTATCAATTCAAATGAACAAGTTTCAATAAGTTAGGCTTGCAATTCATGATCGAAGTGGAGAAAACATCTAAACTGCAGCTCATTGTCTGTTCATTGAATTGTTTGAGATCAATGGTGGATTGCCTGTTGATTCTTGAACGATAACTCGGACCATAATTTGGAATCCAAAGAAGTACATGACCACTTCATTGGCAATTTTTTAATTAAACTTACAAATCAACTAAAGGATCTGTCTGTCAATCAATCAACTTCATGGACACACAAATGTGTGAAGCTAATTAGTATCAAGGGTATGCAAAATGCACACATGACGAGGTAGTATCGACAATGCATTTTGAAATAGCATATCTGCAGACAAGAGTGGGCGATGCACTTGCAGTGCTGTGCGCTCTGATAGCATGCCTTGTCGACATCTGCATCTTACAGCACACACATGATGTTGTGGTGTGTGTGCGAGCAAAGCTAGCACACATACGCACACAGTCAAGGCACTCGCACTAGCCATCACACTTCTTACAATGCGGATGCACACCATGACAAATTCTCAGCCCCAGTTCCAGGACTAATTTGCATTTAGATCACCTGTAGACTCAATGAATAGAACCTAAGTCTGATCAAACAGGGTTTTTCGACTATGGTTCTATTCATTGATCCATTACAATCTATCTAAATTAAATACTACAAATATTTGATTCTTCCACTATGGTGGGTCATGGCTTCCATTGCGAAACTACCATGTTGCACTCGGTGGCCTGAAAGAAGTACCATAGCACTTCTTAAGCTATATGTAAAAAGGTTGGTTTTTCAAAATATCACCTCAATGATTGTTTTTGTAGATTAAACATACTAAAACAGTTTCTGTAGCTTGTGTTTATGGACTTGGTGGTGGGGGGTGGGGGGGAGGTTGGGTGTGGTCAATTCTAAACAAAAGTTTTTTGGTTTTTTTCGCATATATATTCACATTTTTGTAAACAACCAAAAAAAGTATACAGTCATGAGAAACAGAAAACCAAAAACCATGAACATTTTTCTACGATAAATTTTGTCCTGTAACATATGTTGTCCAGTAACTAAGTAATAAGGGCACCTTTAGCATAAAGCCACCAGACTCCCAGAATGCATCAGTTTCCCTCATCCTCTGAGTCATTGTACCAAAACTGGCCAATAAAAACATTTTACCCAATGTTAATATGCGTGTCTCTTCAAGGTGTGAAGATGTGAAACACTGACTTCGTACTTGCTGCTGTCATCACTCCTTGAGGGATCCGCTATATTTATGACCAAAGCAGCAGCAAAATACTTTTCTCACAGATTTCATTGCCCCCCCCCCCCCCCCCCCCCCAAACACACCACACACCAGACCATCACTGAGTTCAAACCCTCTGAACATGATTTCTATAACTCTGAAATGCAAAATGTTTTGTGACACAACATTCACATGGAATTATGCATTAGTATGATGTATCACACAGCAGCAACACCACACGTTACTCCATACACCCACACACAAAGTAAAACCCTACGTAAAAACTATCATTTTTCAAACCACGTCCCTGACATAGTGTGAATACGCGATCACCAATGACAGTAATCTATCAGGTCATTTCTCACTGAGAAAGTTATGATGCTCTCTCTCTCTCTCTCTCTCTGACATATGCATGCTCACACATGCACATGCAGACTTGATTTATGCATTTAATTTGCTGATTTGAACATAGATGCCGAATGTTCATACCTCACCCTCTCTTTCTTCCGCCTTCTCTTCCCCCAACCTATATCCTGTCGATCCATCTCTTCCCAAAAAAGTAAAAGAAAAAATTACCTCTTCCTCCTAAAATAATACTAATAAGAAAAATGTGAACACACATAAAAAAAATAGAGAAAAAACCGAACATACGTAATACAAACTTGTAATATAAATGACGAGAGCCCTCATTTTTTCATCCCACATCCATTTTGCACCTAACTTGAGGAAATAAACAAGTGTTTCGGTTCTTTATTTTCATTTGTCTTGAATGGTGTTTGTCTTGCCCGAAGAACCAAAAGAGGGGTAAAGACACATTGTGTTTTGTCTTCTAATTTGTCTATCTTTCGTTTCAGCGAAACAGTAATTTTTCTTTCAAGTTTATATATATATATATATATATATATATAGAAGCGACAAATACATGAATTTTGATGGACAATACTGACACAAATGGAGCCACTCAGATACGGAGCCTGTACAGAGCTATGTAAAGTACTAATGGACTATTCACAAAACCAAAATGCATAGATAATCTTAATACATGACTTGTATTGTCAAGTTGAGTGCACCCCACCAAGCAGCTGACAAGATTCAAAAAAATAGTTGCGACAAGAACAAAATGGGGTATAAAAAGGAAAAATGAATAAAGCAAAGGAGAAAACCATGGGAGCGGTTTTGAAAAAAAAAAAAAACAGAAAAGGTGGTATAGGTGGACTGAGATAGGAGGAAGAGAGGGGTGGGGGGTGGGTGGGTGGGGGGGATTCGTTGCTTTGAATAACATTTTGGAAGGGTGGCCCCATGTGGCATGACATTTCGATGAAATCCTTTATGGAAACTGAAACTCACTCATCACGCAGAGATAGGGCACTGGACAGAAGAAGAAAACCTTTGTCAAAGGGCTAGCCTCCAGGCTAGTTTTTACTTCACAGTGACTTCTCCTCCTTCCTCCCCTATCTATCCTCCCATTCCACTCTCCCCCCTCTCTTCCCGGTTCCCCCTACCCACCCCTCCTCCACTCCCACCTCCACATTCCCAAAAGTGATGAAAAGCAATGGAGTTCAATATAAAGTGTGAAGGGCGTCAGGCGATTTCAGCGGGGAAAGGGGGGGCGCCATTACGACTACAGCATTGTAGTCTTCTGACAAAGTGGGGAACCCCCCCCAATGGCAGTCTTCAGCAGTACCTTCAAATTATATGCAGGCACACTTAAGCATGTGAGCAAGCACTGGCTCATGTAACCCCCCCCCCCCCCCCCCCCCCCTCTAGTTGAAAATAGCTTTGGAATGAACAAAAGCATGTACTTTGTCCCTGTTCTCTATTGTAAATAGCCAGTTCTCTCTATCTAACATGAGCAATAAAAACTAGAAGGACATCAGACACCTCGAATCAGCCACACAGTATCAAATCCAGCGTTCAGATAAAATGGTGTGCACATTCCACACTCTTATCGGAAAGGCCAGGTTCATGCCGAGTTAACAACATTACAGATATGCCTGCCTGTTGACACGTTCCACTTCTCTGACATGGAGAGTGATGCAAGTTTTCACCGCTATCTTCAACATTTCACTTATATCTTAAAAAGTTAAAGTATAATGATTACATTCCATTTTCTCCATACTTAAAGTATAATGATTACATTCCATTTTCTCCATACTTAAAGTATAATGATTACATTCCATTTTCTTCATATACATATTTACCCGAGGAACATAGACAGACATTCAGGAGTCTTTTCATGGCAAAAGTATGTATTGCTTCGATTTATCTGCATTCATTTTCTATGCATTGCTTTGATTTATCTGCATTCATTTTCTAAGCCCAAACATACCTGCTTCAGCCAAAATTGGTTAAATTTGCATATCAAAATACTTTTCACAATAAGGTATGTCTGTTGATCTGAGCCTTTTTTTTTTTTTTTTTTTTTTTTTTGAAGACTTAAAGCTAAACAGTTAAATGTAATCTGCTTCTCTCTTCAGACAATTAAATTCACTTTGGAGTACAACAATTGTATCCTGCTTCTCTCTTCAGACAATTAAATTCACTTTGGAGTACAACAATTGTATCAAACAACAAAACAACATATCAACAAAAACCAGAAAAGATTTTTTAACAGCACCAGGAAAAAATTCAATACCATACTTTCCTGTACTAAAACAAATCAACTGCCAGTTCATAAAAAATAATGGAAAAAAAAAAAAAAAAGAAAAGAAATATGGAGTTAGCAGGCAACCTCGTTAATGCCTCTTGGTCAATCACAATACTCTGAATGATAGCATCTGTGATGTACTTAAGCCAGCACGATGTCATCACTACCTTGTATTGCAATACCACAGTGTTTACCTTTTAAGAGGGTGTTTTCAGATGATTATTTGAGAAAGCCTTTGTTTTGGTATGATTAATTAATTAAACAACAAATAAAAAAAATTACATTATTTTAACACAATGTATGATGTAAATGATGATGAAAAATCATAACTGGTTTTCTAGTCTAGCTTTCAGACACAGCTTTTATAAAGGCCCCAAACCTGGTACTTTAAGAAATTGATTTTCAACCATTCCTCAAAATACATTTTGCATTTTGAAAATCAGCAGCCAGAAATCAGTCGAACCTGGGTGCTGTTTATCCTGCCTTTCTGTTCCACCACAAGCCACAGTTTTTTTTTCTGTGAGCAAAGCAGTTTCCTTTAGGAAATTCTGGCTGTAAAAAGCATGAGATTAATTGAGTACAGATGAAAAACGTCATGAAAACTTAGCTGCTTGTGTTCAGGCAGTAGCTGATGCAGGCCAGGCTGCAAACTTAAGCCTTGCAAATTGTTTGACATGTTACCCTACATTTGTCATCTGTCTTCAGAACCTTGATGAAACTTGGGTACAACAAGTGCGCATGTGTTGGGGAACCTGTGTTTTCTGACACTTTCCAAGACGAGAAGGGCTTGGCTGCATTTTGCCAAAACTCATCCCAAATGCTTAGATGAGAAAGCCATTGAAAGAAACCACTTTGCCCATGTTTTGATCAAATGCATGGACTGAGGGCGAGCTGTTTTGTTTTTCTTTTGTCTTTCCAGCATGAACACTTCATCCAAACACTGTCCCAGCAAGGAAGTCAAACTTAACAAACAACAACAAAAAGAAGACAGGTCTCCACACAGGCTGAATCCAATACGTCCAAAGCATCGCAGCAATGCTGAAACAGCAGGGCAAGGGACAAGGGAAGGAGGGAAGCAGGGGGGATGTGGAGGGGTGGCCACACCCATGCAGCAGCAGGGGGATGCGGGCCAGCCAGCCTGCAAACCAGCAGCATCAGGTCACTTTGTGGAGGTGTTGCTCCATGCAGAATCAAGACCTTGCACCAACACACTTTGCCCATCACACCAATTTGGACCCTGGTTTATTTTTTTTTCAGTCTAGTGGAAAAGTAAAGAAAGAATCACACCTAAACAAACTTAAAATTGTAAACCCCCCCCCCCCCCCCCCCCCAAAAAAAAAAAAAAAAAAAATATGTAAAAAAACAACAACAAAGAAAAACAAAGAAAAAAAAAGTCTGCTATTGAGCAGTAGCTGTGTGAATGAAAAGCACATTCATTATGAGACAACTAAAACCTATGCAAGGTTTACAAAAACAGATTTGGTAGTTCTGAGTGTGATCATGGTTAACAAGATAGACTTTTAGTTCGGAGTTAATAAACAGCAGTCTGAGACTGTCCAGCAGGCGCTGTAAATGCTCCTTCCCTTCCCTGCTCCCCCTCTTCTTTCCTTTTGTATTTATTTTCAATTTTGTCCTATTTAATGAAGTTTTATTTTCCCAAATTTAAACATACATTACACACCTTCACATAAAGATTTACAAATATGACCAAAAAACAAACAAACAAAAAAAAAAACAGGAAATACTGACTCACTTCAATAAACACAAGTAATATTATTGCATTATGAAATGAATATTTCAAAATTACATATTTTTTTTTCACAAATCAATCAAATATGATATCAGGGGAAACACAACATTCAGGACATCAAGCAATAGGTAACAGCAAAGGCAATGCATTAAGTAGATAACAATGAGATAATGCAAAAGTTAGTGCCATTACTCACAGTATTTGTTTAAAAACAATGTTGTATTTACATCACAGGTGAATTTCTACCCATTATAATCTATATTTTCCCAGTTATTTGCATGGATACCATTTCATGTAAAATGCTAAATATGAATTTTTTTTTTTTATTAAAGTGTGCACATACTTTTTCCACTTGATAACCCTTTCTCAACTCAATCAGAAGGAACTTTATACATGGTTTATTGTGTTTTATATCCCACATGTTCTGACAAAAATGTGTAGCAAACAGAATGTCTGATCCATGATGATGACCTCAGAGAACAAGGCTCTGATAAAAGATTTTATTGCTTTTGTACAGTCTTATTGCATGCAAACAGCACACACTCTGAGCTGAGGTTTATATCTGATCAACTTTCACATTCCAAAAATGTGACCTCAGTGAGTGGGCGGATGGCTTTTGTGTCGACTAATAGCTTCTTGAAGACAGCAAAAATAGCATTTTGAAAAGAATTAACAGGAAGTTTTTTTGAAGCGATTACACACAAAGCCTTTTGAGGTGTGAAAGGTGCTTCAAAACATGACGACTTTTTACAGCAATAAAGATATTCAGTTCTTTGCTGCAGAAATAATATTTTCAGATTTTTTGCCACCGCTTTGAATACGTGTGTGTGTGTGTGTGTGTGTGTGTGTGTGTGACATAAGCAGACAATATATTTTTATCACCATCATCATCATCATCATCATTATCACTACCATCAGACTGTCACCTCCATCAAGACCTATGATATCATCACTATAAAACTTTTGAGCCCAGAGTCTGCATGGCTGAACAAAGCGAAACCAAACCAAAACAAAACAAGAAATGAAAACCAAACAAAAATGCCCCTGTGAAGTCCTGACTGGGTAACACATCTGCTACAGGACAAAGCGAACTCCAGTTTGTAACCTAGCCGACTGACGTGGCACTCTCACACTGGAAAATGAAGATGACACTGTGCACCATTGTTCAGATTCTGGAAATTTCTACACAGTTGAACCTGCTACATAAAGCCATGATCCAAGACATATCACCTTTTTGGGGTGGGGGTGGGGGTGGGGGTGGGGTGGGGATGGTGGTGATCAGACCAGCTGATGGTCAGCTAAAATCCACGATTTCTCTTTTGATGGTGAAGGGGAAAGGAACAGTGTGAGTGGTCTGAAGGTGGTGAAGGGGAGGGGGGGGGGGGGGGGGGGGGGGCAGATGGGGATGCAATGCAAGAAGGAAGAAAGGGGACAGGAGGGGGGGGGGGGGTAGGTCAAGTTCTGGGGGTACCATGATCATAAAAACATCTTGTCTGTTTGAATAGTTAATTGTTCAAATCTCAGATACATCACACACACACACACACACACACACACACACACACACACCCACCCCCATCAACCACTCATAACCCCCTACAATGCTGGTTTTTCCTTCATATGAAGGACACAACAGACGTATATGCAATATAACTGCCAAAAACAGACGTCTGAAAGAATCATTTCAATGGCTGGATGTCTTTAATATCTCTTCAGACAGAAGGCAAGTTCAGTCCCAAAGATAAATCATAATGAAAGGTGTGGTCTGAAATTTAGTAGACTGCTTTGACACTGCTATTATACCGATTAAAAAAAAAAAAAAAAGGGGGGGGGGGGGGGGGGGGGGGGGGGGGGTCTTTTCATTTTTTTTTTTTGTGACATAATGGCAATCAAAACAAAGCACTTTAAACATTGGAACCTTTGGCAATGAACCCTTGAAATAAAGGTACTTGAAATTTAAGGGATGTGATCCGTGTTCACCTCTGTTTAGAGGGCTCCAGGTTACAGGTCATGCTGCCTAACTGAACATCATTCTATACCTGAAAAACAGGCAATGTTAGGGAATGTTTGTGACAAAGGGAAAAGCTGTTTTTTCAGTACTGCATGAACTATACCCTAAATGAACACTGCTGATGTTTTTACTGGATTTCTTCACAGCCAGACTCACATACATAAGCAGGAGTGTCATTCTCTTTGCATTCATAACCACAGAGAAGCAACTTGTTCCATCCCGGAAACAAAATTTTTCAAAAAGAGGTCTACTCAAAAACAAAGACAAAAAAAAAGTTGATTATGACGCCGGTATGATGTTTCTTAATATATTATATGATATTAAAAAGTATTGGCCACACACAGTCACAGCCATCATCCACAAACTGCCAGATATACATTCACAATACCCTCTACTAATCCCCCCCCCCCCCCCCCCCCCCCCCACCTCTCATAGTACTGTTGGTACTCCACCTAACGACAGGTAAGCCTCCAGCCAGACCATTCAGTCACTCCATCAGGTATCACTGTCACCCTATCACTTTCTATTGATCTGGCTCTTGACTGCCAACCCAGGCCGGTTCCACCCTGTAATTGAAGAAGCCCTGCCTCTCCCCAGGCAGAGCCTTCAAATAGCCCTGCCAGGCCCCAGCCGGTCGCACAGCGCAGAGTTCCCCTTTGCGCAATGTACCAAGTGATGCGTCTTCGCGTGTGACTTGGCTGCTCTCCTCCCCGAGAGTGATTTCTCCAGTTTGTGATTTCCTTGTGGTGAGGTAGGGAAAGTAGGGAAAGTAGGGTTGTAGGGTTGTGTCTGTCGAATCGCCGTGTTGTGCATGTGTGGGAAAGTTTCCCGCATGTGTGCTGTGAACTGTGTTTCTGTGCGAGGCTTTCAGCCCATGTAGTGGGACTGGATGTGCATCATCCCTGGACAGTCTGAAAACTAACTGAAGTGTTTAGGACTGGTTGCTGAAAGCTTGGCACGAAACAACTTTGATCCGAACTCGAAACTGTTGAGTACTGTGCTGTGGTTGTGGACACACATAATACACACGCATACACCTAATAATCTCTTTCTTTCTGTCTGTTTTTTTCAGAGTTTTTTTGGTTTTTTTTTTTTCACAATGCTGCTTTTGCCATTTCTCCCACTTTTTTTTCATATGGCCTTAGCCGGTATGTATCAATTCTTCTTCACTTTCTCTTAAGTTAGAGCTAAGCTTATTCATTTAGTATAACATGAATGTTTTATGTGCATGTGTGGTGTGTCTGTGTGTGTGTGTGCATCCCTCTCTTTCTGCCTCTTATACATTAGTTAATTGCAGTGTTGACAGTAACAGGGCACTTAGGTAGGAAAGCAGTATCTGAGTTACTTACGTAGGATGCAGGTGACTCAACAGGTAGGAAGCATACCCATTCAGTTAAAACAAACAAAGGAAAAAACCATAGGAAATCATCGCGTAAAACAAGCAGGAAAACAATGTTAACCAAATAACTGGAAGCAACAGGATTATAAAACCGAGTTGATTGATTGATTAAAAAAAAAACACCCTAACCCCCACCAAGCCAACTGGCTCGGTGGATTAATTTAATCCAACAGGTGACAGGCAGGGACAGGGGGCAAGAGCTGACAGCTGATTGGCCCAGCTCTGGGGTCTGCTATCTCACAATCCTTAGTCAGAACACAGTCCTATGTGTCGGCGCCTCGCAGCGACACGTCACATAAGATCATGTTCGTGGCAGCAGCGAGGAAACGAGGCGACAGACCTCATCTCCCCCATCCTGCCACTGTCACTAATCACCTGACCACTTCCTCTTTGGACGACCGACAGGACTGGAAATTTAATTTGCATGATGTGATGGTAATAAGGCTTTTTTTTTTTTTTTTGGTGTGTCAATGAAATAAAAGTTTCAAGGATTTGCATATCATGTGATATCTGTTTGAAAACATATATATGTAAGGGATAGGTGTGTCTAGGAACAGGATTTGTTAGAACTTTTTTTTTCTTTTTTTAAAGCCCCTACTATTCCCATGTAGTAGATATATGCTTGTACAGATCATCTTCACTATACGTCTTCAGTTTCAGTAAAAAACAAGGGAGTTCAAAGACATTAAACACTACTGTCATTTTGTTTCGTTTCGGGCTACTTCTTTTTCGCCAGTTCATATCCTAGCCTGAAAACCAATCACATAACGCACAAACTGAAACAGTATACGCTGAGGGAGATCTTTCCTAGAACATCTACATGTGTGCCTGTGTGCATGCATGTATGCGTGCGCGTGAGTGTAAGCATGTGTGAGAGGCTGTATTGGAAGTGTCAGAGAAGAAACCAAATGAATTGTAAATGTCCTGGGGTTCAGATGCTAACCTTGGGACATACAGCTCTAGCCCCAGTGGAATCCCCCACCCCCCCCCCCCAGTCCCTTCCTGACCCTCATCCCATCCCCAGTCTTCCTGTAGGTCCCCCCCCCCCCCCCCCCCCCCCCCCCCCCCCCCCCCCCCCCCCCCCCCAAAGATTCCAATGCAGTGGGATAGGGGAGGATAGCAGCAGGTAAAAGTTCTCAGTAAACTGTTTCATGCAAATTGTTTTGTACTAATCAGTTTTCCCAGTTTCAGAGACCAGCTACCAGGCCCCCAGGAAGGACACAGTGCTTTGTACAGATCATCTTCACTGATGTTGTCTTCAGTTTGGCAGAGAAACAAAACAAAACAAAACAAAGACTTTCTCTGCTTTGTTTAACATTTTTCTCTAAACGTGATTTTGTTCTTCATTCTGTAAAAGACAAAGCTCAAACTGAAACAATATTAGCTGAGGGAGATCTTTTCAGGAAATCTGCATGTGTGCCTGAGTGCATGCATGTATGCGTACGCATCAGTGAGAGCGTGTACGAGAGAATATGTGTGGAAGCTTAGGAAAGTGAACCTATACTGTAAATGTCTTGGGTTTCAACTTGCAAACCCTGGGACATCATGACGGACAAAACAGACCAGACCAGACAGACAATCAGACAGACAGACAGACAGACAATCAGACAGGACAAATCTAAGGAAATGTGAGCGCATGCGTGTGGATGCTTTGTGTGCATGTGAAAACTTGCGCATGAGGTTTGAAAGTGAGAAGAGAAAGGGTGCAAGTCCGACAGAGAGTAGGATATATACTTTAAGCAACTGTACATAACCGATACTATTCATTGTATGAAAGTGCATGAATGATGATTCTTTCTAAATAGTATGTCCATCCACTAATTGTAAAAGCATGAATGAGTGTATGAACTGAGTGTGCAAGTAGTTGTGTGTGGGTATGTGTGTGTCTGCGTACATAAACAAGTATGACTGAACTCGCATATGTGTGCATGTATGTGTGAATGTGTGTCTCTGTGTGTGTGTGTGTGTGTGTGTGTGTGTGTGTGTGTGTGTGTGTGTGTGTGCATGCGCAAGTAAGTGTGCAAGTGTTCAAGAACATGCATATGTCATGTACTTCATTACAGTAAAATCTGCTCTGGTAATATTTGCTCCAATATCTATTTTTAATAAATCACTGTCACACTGTTCACAAAGAGTTGGGGAAAATTAAGCATTACCAAACGTGGGGAAAATGGTAACATTCTGGGGTAGAAATTCACCATATGAGCAAATTTTACTGGTCAATTTTTTTCCCCAAATGATTTGATGCAGGCAGAATGTGTATGAGTGAGTGGCATCATCTCTGGCAGTATGAGTCAGTGAGAGCATGGTTTCTACTCTATAACTGAAAAAAAGACTGTCCATCAAAGTAATCGTAAGGTGGTGAGAGGGTTTTTGCAAGTATTTTCCTGAAAATGTCCATCTTTCTTTTAATTGTAAGGAGAAATGAATGTGCGAGTGTATGTGCAAGAATGTGTGTGTGCATATTTTTAAATGAGTGTGTGTGTGTGTGTGTGTGTGTGTGTGTGTGTGTGTGTGTGTGGTGAGAAAAAAACCCTTGGTGCATGGGAAGAAAAACCAATATTGTCCATCAAGTTAACTGTAAGGTTTGAATGGGTGTGCATGACTTGTGTGTCTGGAGCCTGCAAATGCCTGCAAAATGAATGATAAAAGAAAAGAAAAAAAAAAGAAGAAAAAAGAATGAGATAAATAAAGAAATTTTCCCTTCTGAAACAGCCAGCCATTTGTCTGTTATTACTGATGTTGTACTGTTGTTGTTCATTGTGATGGACATAAACAGTGTGGTCAAGTGTTATTGTTGTCATTTTCATGTTGTCTGGTCACAGCATTACAAAATACGCTGGCACTTGCATTGCTTCACTAGAACACAAAACATTTCTTCATTTCATTGTTGTTCTCTCTCTTTCGCGCGCGCGCGCGCAGCACACACACACACACACACACACTCATTCACACACATACATACACACATACATGCGCTGCACACACATAAATTATTCAGGAACATGTGCGTGGGTATGTCTGGACTCTGTCACAACATGTTCATACAAAAAATAATACGAGTGCATACACACGTGCACAGTGTACTTGTGCATGCACGCAGGCACTCCCCACCCCCACACATACAACTGAAAATCAATAAAATGCCAAACATGCAAAAAACAAACAAACAAAAAACCCCATAGCTGCTGCATGTTTATGTACACACAAGTAATGAAGTATACCCTGGACAGACTCACACACACACTCTCACACCCACAGACACACACACAAACATGCACTACAGGCTTGCATGCTCACACACACATAAATCTGCCATGCTTACACTTAAATGTGCATGTGCACAAATATAACATACAGGCAATCACAAACTTGTACACATCAAAACACAAGCGCACACACACACACACACACACACACACACACACACACACACACACACACACACACACACACACACGTGAACACACATACATGCACACGTGACCAAACATACACACAGGTACTTGCAGGTACACAAGCGCACATGCATACAATGGATGCATGCGCTCATGCGTGCACACACACACGCACAAGCACACACACGCACACTGACTGACTGACTAAAACCATTTACTGTCAGATTAACATAGTGTTCTACTGACATTTAAAAAACCTTAGTAAATTAATGAGAAACGAAAATAATACAAATAGCATCTGAATGACATAAAAATCATAAAGGAAAATTAACATGGAAACATTTAACATAATTTATAAGTCAAATATAAAATCAGAAAATTGTAACAATAAAACAAATTACTACTTAACTGTACTGAAAATAAAAAATCTCTCTCAGAAACCATAAAAAAAAAGAAAAAAGAAAGAACCCCCCCCCCCCCCCCCCCCCCACACACACACACACACACAATCACCCAAACACACACACACACACACACACCACATACACACACACTCACTGACACACACACACACACACACACTCACAAAACCCACCCTTCCCCTTCCCCCTACTCATGTGTATGCTTGCACACGCATAATTATGTTCACTCACACAGACTAACAAATAAAACCAAATCTCTCTCTCTCTCTCTCTCTCTCATGCACACACACACACAAACTGTGCTCCCCCCCTCCTGCCCCCCCCATCCCCCTCCGACATCCACACTCAAAACATATCCACACAAAAAACATATATAGACGCACGCACAACATACACTCACATATAACAAAACCTAACCCCCCCCCCCCCCCCCCCCCCCCCACACACACACACAAAATGTTTATAAACGACATTATCCGACTTTCAGGATGGTAATCACAAAAAAGCAAGACTAAGGCATTACCATGTTCATACATACACTGTGCTAACAGTGAGCTAAAAAATTTCATCACCCTCTATTCATTGGGGAGCTTCTGGGGTTTGAACCACAGAGCTGTATTTTCACTACTATTTTGTGAAACTTTCTCAAACAACTTGGCAGCATACTGTTTTACAAACCTTTCATCTGTCTTTAAGTCTTTCCCTTTACTCATCACAGACACAGCAAAGAGCAAGGAATCTTTAGCATGCACAAAATGTACATTCAAAATGAGATGATGACAATTCCCCGTATAACACACGCATGCGTACATGTACGCACAAGCACTCGCATGCACACACACACACACACACTCACAAACACACACATCCTCTAAACAATGTGAAACATTCTGTACATGCCATGTCCTTTCTTGCTTTTTTCGCTGAATCGCAAATAAAACAACTAATCTTTCCTATGCACACACCCTCAACTAAGGTGACGTTTAACTATGAGTCACTGTTCAACAATACATCAGGAAGTCAGTTCAAATGCAGCCACTCAATCACTGTGTTCTGATGACAATAAGCAGTAAAAATTCCTTCACTAAACCACAGATTCATTTCACATTTGCCCCTAACCACTTGATGAAGCTAATAACAATTTGCAACAATTGATAACTTTAGTGTAAATGTACTTGTTAAAAAATTGTTTAGTATATCATATGTGTGTATTGCTTTAGATGATTTTTACAACAACCAATTGTGGTGAAACTTTGTAAGAAATGTCTCTTAAGCCTTTGCCTCCCTTCACGTACACACACACACACACACACACACACACACACACACACACACACACACACACACACACACACCAATATAAACAGTCATGTATATATTAATATTTACTATTTCCCTGTTAAAAAGGAAACAAAACATGTACTATGTGAAGTAACTCTTTTCAACTAATACTGCAAAAAACAATTCAGCAAAACCACTTTATTTTCATTCATGAACTGACTTTCTAACACAAATAAATAAATTTAAAAAAAAAAAAAAAAAAAAAAAAAAAAAAAAACAAACAACAAAACAAAACAAACAAAAAAAAAAAAGAAAAAGAAAAGAAAATAAGAAGCCTACCAACTGACCCAAGGTTCTTTCCTCCAAGATACAGATAATCCACTCTCTTTTTGGTGATGGTACTGCGAAGAAAGGGATGGAGGGGAGTGTGAGGGAGGAGAGGAGGGGTGGGGGAAGGGAGGTGGGTAAAATGAGGGAAGAGAGGGGGTTGGGGAATGGGGGTGGTGGTGGAAACTAGTAACCATCTTGTGTAACTTCCATCAACAGCCAATTAGGATCTCCAAAACAAATTAATTCAACTGTTAACTGCCGGCAATGAAAAGAGAATCATGCTGCCTTCTCTGAGTAACTTACTTAAATGCGAAAGGTTCCACATCACTCATGGCCACTGATGACCATCTGAAATGACCCATCATTAAGGAAAAGTAGCCTGTGCAAAGTAGTACAGTACACACACCAGTCTTAGCCTCAAGGAGAAAAACACCGAAAGGCACCCACGCACACACACACACAACAAATCAAAACAAACAAAACTACATTCAAAACATTACCAAATTTTTCAAAAATTAAAAGGTACACTCCAATTTTACTTACTGACCTTTCACAATGACTAACACTAATGACGTCTGACATTAATGCACACTGTCTGCTCTCAGGACCTTTCCCTCTGTCAGTATCAATTATTTGTTTCCACTTTACTTGAGTAAATACCTTTTTTTATCTTCGGAGGGGGGGGGGGGTGGGGGGGGGGGTGGGGGGGGGGGGGGGGGGGGGGGGGGGGGAGGGGGGGGGGGAACTGGGGAGGGGGGGGGGTGGGGGGGGGGGGGGGGGGGGGGGGGAGCGGGGAGGGGGGCGGCCAGGGGGGGGGAGGGGGAAAAGAGAGGGACGCGGGGGAAGGGAGGGGGAGAGGAGAGGGGGGGGGGGGGGGGGGGAGAGGGGAGGAAGGAGGGGGATGGGAGGAGGCGGAGAAGTTAATGTTGTGTTGGTTTTGATGGTGGTTTAAATTTTTTTTTGTGCATAATCCAACTTAAAAAAAACCGAACACTGGTAAATCACAGATTAAAAAACAACACATGCAAACAAAAAATTATCACGAAAGAAAAAAAAAAAGAGACCCAAGTTTTAGCAACAACAAAATCGCAAAAAAAACTTTTCGTTCTTAACTTAATAAGACTGTCAGACACTGTGAGCGATGGGAAACAACTGCACAGGAACTTCTCCTCACGCATATACCAAAATCATTTTTAGTTCTGCTGTAAACAATGTCAGTGTGCGCTTGTGGACCTCAGCTTTCGTCAATACCCTTTTAGTTCACCGATCCAATGGTTTTTTACTTTCAGCATACGGCAAATTTTTTCCTCAAAGGACAAATCTGACTTTAGCAATTATGATTAAAACTGCTTGGTGTACAACTGAAGCGCACCCAATGTAAACACTAGATCATTGTGTCCTGGAGGAACAGGTGCCACTTTTAAGCCAAGTCAGGGCTCCTATGCTTTAATTCTGGTCGGTTGCATCCTTTTAACAATCAATCTACGACCACCTAAAGTTCTTTCATAAACCTTATTTGCCATTAAATGAAGTCAATAAAAAAAACATCATGCACATGCAGCGCAACTGAAACTACTGAGTCAGCTCATTCAATAATTAATCAAACCAATTACTCCCATATTCCATAAGCACCTGAAAAAGTACCCAAGAAAGTCTTGACACAGCAGACAAAAACAAAAAATCTTGCCAAAATCAAGCTCTTCTGACAGAAAAAAAAATTTTAAATAATGCCTGTCCTGTGTTATTTTCATGGTGTAGCCTATTATGTTAATTTGACAATTTCTAGCATTTTTTCTTCATCATACATGGATTTTTTCCTGTGTATCATCAGTACACCTGATGCATTCTTTAGTTGTGATAGATGTATACATTGAAACTTCACAGTAAACAAAAATACTGGGTACTCACAATGTCCACCTGTCAGATTGTCTGTGACAACGTGAATCTTCTGGTGCACAAATGGAAGATCTGCTCTTCCTCCAATTGTCCACTGGGCAACCTGATTCTCTTGACTGTTCAGTGAAAGGTTCGATTGAGCAAGTCAGCTTGAATGCAGACCCATTTGTACAATCCATCCTCCCAGGACAGCGGGTGATGAATTAATATAATTCCTGTTTAATATAACGCACCCAGCAGCATGACTTGCAGTGTGTGTTGATCAGTTCAAGAACATTTATGATTCTAATCCCTTTAATTTAATTCTCCCCTTCTCAAGGTCCAAGATATCATCAATGTGCAGAATGCTATCACAGGTTGTGTTTATCAACTTTAGAAGGAGCCTTTCAACTTTTGTCATTTTGGCCTGCTTTATTTACGCAGTTAGTTAAAAAATGTCCCAAGTTGAAGTGTGTGTTTGATTTGGTCTTTCACAGCTCTCACAATTCAAGAACCATTTCGCCTTGGCTTACTTAGGGCTGTGTCAGGACTGAAAATTGACATAGGCTGAACACCAAGGCTACAATCAAAATGTTGTTAGATTATGCTTCAGCATAGTTATAACGGGGATTGTTCTTCATCGTTGACAAGTCTCCTAGCATAACACCATCAGTCTCCAAAATCCCTCCAAAGTCGAAGGGTGGCTTGCCCACATGGTGGCGGGGGTAATCAAAAATGTCCCAATGCAATATTCCTCATCCCTAGATCTAGTAGCTGATGCCTTTGTAACGATATTGTTCAAGTGTGTTTTTTGGCTGTTTGGATGTATCCCGCGGGAATCTTATTACGCCATGGTACGACACATACAACAACAAGAAAAAGAAGCCACTTGAAGACTCAGTCAGGTTGAGGCAACCCAAGATCAATATAAGGGGGGAAAAAGATTGATTATGACTCAAGACCCTGCAAGGAAAAAAAACACTTTCAGGTCATTTCATGTTAGAAAGATCCATGTCATTAACAATAACAGGATGCTGTTTTACAATAAAAAAAAAAAAAAAAAAATCCAGGAGGAGTTCAAGTTCATAGCCAGTGATCTCTAAATCTACATAATGTTGCCGAGTTAGTCTGATCCAAAGTCAGCAATTCTTGCTGCTTTCTCTTCTTTCAAATATAGTTAATTATGTCACAGTTCTATAATGCACTTCCTCAGGTGTACAAGTAGCAAATATTGGAGGCACAAGTAGAATTTTTTTTTGTATCAAGTTGCCCCCCAGGATAACTAAAATATATCTGAGAATTTCTAGCCCTGAAAAATACAACATGCCAATGGGTGGTCAAGCATCAGGTTTTTGACGTTTGATGGGAGGTCAGTTTCTATGCACCCAACAACAGTTTCGAAAGTTATCTGCAATTTTTTGTGCTGTGGGGGATATAGACTAAAAAAAAAAACATTTGCATTTTGCAATTTTTGGCGAAAAGAACTAGAGACTAAGTCTCCAGTAGGCCCAATAACGGTGTGGGACAAAAAAAAATTAAATTTACATAATAAATTGATAAAACAATGAATAAACAAATAACTTAAAAGAAGAAAAAAGTTATCTGATTTGTAACTCACTACTGACACAGGGATGTTACGTTTGATCTTCCAAACTTAACAGTCGGACAACCCACATCATTTGAAAAAAAAAAACCCAAACACCAACAACGTGGTACCCTTGATTCTACTGGCCAAACAAAATTGTAAATGTCTTGGGGTTCAACATGAAAATCTTCGGGCATATATACAGATATCTCCAGTTGTATCCTCCCCACTTGCACCTATGCCTTTCTCAACACTGGACAAGTTTCTTGCAAAGTCAAGTCATATCCTGATTCATATCTGGATTTTCAAATATTTCAAAATCCAGTGAACATTCTTCTTTCAGGGTAGTCCTTCAAAATCAAAGTAGAGTAGGGAGGTGGATCAGGATTTATCGAGGTTAGCTCCGTTAAGGCTTTGCAGACTTACTCCTGTTAACATTAAATCCTTCCATCAATGATTATAAATTCACTCTTCACTACAGCAAATGATACATGCATGATGATACAATCGTCTTATGACCGTCAGAGATCATAGTTCATAGTCACCAGAACCTGGGATGGCCACAAACAAAAAGAAAAGTTGAAGCATAGTTCGCACAAAGCAATCCACCTGACACTGATCATAAAATTAAATTTAAAATTCGCCGACCTTACACAAGTTTGAAAACATGTGTGTGTATTATTAGCACATTATATTCAATTGCAACTGCTCCATAAACCTGTCAGAGTTCACGAAAAAAGACAGCAGCAAACAACAATCATTTTGCACAACGGGGACCATCCTTCTGTGTCCTTCTCGTCGTCACTCGGCAAGAAGCTAACACAAACTCTCAATCACCGGGTTATGATGTCATAGAAGACGGGGACATCCGAAGAGGAACCCCGAACGTCCCCGATGATTTGACAACTTGCAAAGCAGGAAACCCACAGGGCCAAAGGAAGTGTGGTAAATGTCCTGTGGTCTTCTAGCTCACCAGCCAAGTTAGCAGGTATGCGCTGGCAAACGTTCGCAGAAAAACAAACAAAAAACCAAAGTGTCCTGAAGATCTGGTTAACGAGGCCGCAAGGGCCTCTCTCACACATCCATTCAAAGTTTAAAAGTTAATCCTTTCGGCGTTGAGACATTTCAGGGTGTTTGCTGCAACACGGCAAGGCGTACGAAAGATTGAGGCTGATAAGCGAAAAGTCCATCTCATGCCAGTGTGCCCATGGCAATGGACAGGTGGACAGGTTGGAAGAGCATGTAGTTGAAAGAAAGATTGGATGGGGTGAGATCTGGAAAAAGGAACACATCGAGACAAAAGCTTTCTTCTTCTCCGGTCCACCTTATGACGTTCTGCTGCTTTCGCCAGTGAAACCTAGTCAGATGGAGGTCCGGGAAGATGGCAAAAGGCAGGTGCGGCAAACGAGGAACCATGAAAGGACATCCTCTCAAAACTGCCACCTGGCTCTGAACAGATACACCTGGAGACACAAACGAGGTGTGCTCAAGTGGTTTCATCAGCATGGCAAAGGAGCAGTTGAAGAGGGGAAATACGCCCCTAGCCGCAGAAACGCGGGACTGGACAAGATCGAGTTTGTGCCGCAGGAGGCAAGGTTCCTGACAGAAAGAGGGCAAGTGAAGCCACAGAAGTCAGAGCGGTGGTCAATGGAGCGGTAGCACCGGTAGCATCTAGATCTTAGAGGGCTGTAAAAGATTCTTCCCCATCCCAACAACGAAGACGCCATACACCGTGGTGATATGAGTGAGGAAGAGAAGAAAGTGCACATGGTGTAACTCACTGTGCCTCACGAAGACAATATCAGCGAGGCACAGCGAGCGGAAAGAAACATCGCTATGAGACTCTTTGTTGAAGATTGCGAGGAGGAAAGCGGGATGGAAAGCGATTTTCCCATTTCCCATCGAAGTTGGCTGCAGAGGTTTCATCGCGACTAGCGTCAGGAATTGGATGAAGTACTGGACTTTGGTCTCGAATAAAGGGAATGCCATGACAAAAGCCCTTCAGGATACTGTTGAGAAAGCAAGTCCATTGATTCTGCTGAAGAGAGAGGGACACAAGCTGGTGCGAGTCCTGACGGTTGACAGAAAAGGCATACAGTCAAACTGGCAAGGAGACCTCACTCGGTGGAGGGGGCTCGGTGCGTCATTATAGCTGTCGAGAGGAAGAGCCCGAACAGCGACGCATTCTCTCCTGAGGATCTCCACGCCAGAGTCCGGTCTACTACGAGTTTTTTTTGACTGTCACGCAGCACAGGTACTGTTTTCGTCCATCTGAAGATCTGGTTAACGAGGCGCAAGGGCCTTGCCTCTCCCAAAAAAAAATACATCCCATTCAAAAGTTTAAAATTCTTTCGGCCCATTTAGGGTGTGGAGGATAAATAACTATTAACACCGACTGTTTCATAACGAATAGTCGGCTAAGTCACTTTCCGAGATACTCCCATAAAGAAGAAAACCGTCATACGACCGTTACAGCCGTTTTAGTAAACGGCTATAACGGTAAACTAAACATCGGGAAATTATTCGTGGAACCCTAATGAACATAACCTGCTAATTTTCACAAGATCTTGCCCTAGTACTTTCTGATATATTCCATAAAGAAGAAAAACCGTTATAGGCCTTTCACAGCCGTCTAGTAACGGCTATAAACGGGGTAAAACCAAAACATCGGACATATTCTGTAACCCCATAATGAATATGCCTACACATTTTCACAAAGACGGCTAAGTACTACTTTCTTTTCTGAGATATTCCATAAAGAAGAAAAAACCCGTTACAGGGCCGTTACAGCCGTTAGTAAGGCTATACTGGGTAAAACTAAAACTCGGGCAATCATCCCGTGACCCATAATAAACATAGCTATAGCTGCTATTTTCACAAACCGATCGGCCAAGTACTTTCTGAGATATTCCATAAAGAATACAAAACCGTTTACAGGCCGTTACAGCCGTTTATAACGGCTATAACGTACACTAAAATATCGGGTATCATCCGTGACGTGACCCATAATGAACATACCTAACAAAGTTTTCAGAAAGATCGGCCCAGTAGTTTTTGTCTGGAGCGAGTGGGACACATTTTGACCATGGACAGACACGACACACACACACACACACACACACACACAAACACACACACCACACCAAGCACACACACACACACCACACACACACACACCACCAACCACACACACACACACACACACACCACACAACACACACACACACACACACGACAGCACACAGCACACACATGAGCATTTTTTTTTTTCGTTCCCAATTCTAAAGTACTTACTCCTGTTCTATAAGAACTGGGAGTACAATTGAAGAACTCTCAAGAAAACTTGACAGCAAGGTCTTCAGAGAAGAAATCCCCCTCAAATCGTTCTACTGAATTCAGTGCCAAGGTATTTGAATGAATCAATATCTGATGTTTCAATCGTAATTGAAGATATCTTTCGTGTGTAGTTTTGAATTAAAGATAATAACTTTTTTTTTGACAACATATAATTTAATTTTTTTTATTTTCAGTGTCACGTTTGTACTATAAATATGTATGTCTTAACTTTTAGGACAGCGGTCACACAAATGTAATTTCTCTTGTAACGAGAGATAATAAAGTTTTCTGAATCTGAATATAACTTCAAGTTATCATTCCACAGTTAACCTTTGCAGCGCATCAAGCCCTTTTTGTACTTTTGCCTTGTTTTAGACAAAAGAACAGTATCGTTTGCACACAGAACAAAGCAAACGTATTCATGGTACCGTTCTTGTCACCAGCATTTGTGCTCTGAATATTCATCGGAAGACAGTTTGATTTTTTGCACAGTAAGTTCTCCAACTCATTTAGATATAAATAAAACAGCAAAAGGAGACAGGTTTCAACCCTGGCATACTCTTCTTCTAAAACTACCCAGAATAAACCAGTTTGTTTCAATCAATCATTGAATACAGACAACTGAACATGATCATGTATTTTCTCTAAATTCATTTGAAATCCACCATTTACGTTTTCTTCGATAGCTTAATTTCCACAGACCATATTGACACACCAATTCCAAGGCTTTTTTTTTTTTTTTTTTTTTTTTTTAAGTCAGTGAATGCAGAAGGCGTTTTGTTTTGCTGCTTAAAAACATCAATGAGAATTTCAATATGAATAAGTGATCGACAGTGACTTTTTCTAAATCCAGCATGTTTTGCTGTTTTCATTAGACTCACGGTCCGTTGTGTAACATACTGGTGAATAATTCATTAAGACAGTTAAAAGTGTGACATCTCTGTTATCATCACATTCCCTGGTTTTTTTTTTTTTTTGTTGTTGTTGTTGTTGTTTTTTTTTAACTTATTTTCCCTATCTATACTACGGCTGAATTTAATCAATAATCCATTCCTCTAGCATCTCACTCGAATCTAGAGCTTTATTAATAAGTCACAACATTTTTGCATATCACATCTATCCCGACACGTTTCATTTTTCAAGGATATTAATTGCCTGCTCCTTCAATTCGTCTGTTTTTACTGATGCTTACAGAACATCATCAACATCAACGGGATGTCCGTATTTTGTCAGATTTGGATATTTTCAGTCGCGTCAGAAGATATGTTTGCAGGGGAGGAAGGGTGTAGCGTTGGAGATGAGACTGCCTGGACTGACAAGCATTTTGACAACAACAACGACGACGACGACGACGACGACAACACATCAATGAAGTTTATACTTATCGTCCAAATTTTTTGTTGTAAAAAGCGAGGGGGGTGGGGGTGGGGAGTGGGGGGGTGGGCTTTCTTTGTCAAAATTCAAGACGACCAGGGCAGGGAAAGGGCTGTCTCATCTCAGTCTGTAAAATGGAGTGGGGGAGACTGGGGATGGGGGTGGGGGGTAGGGAAGGGAGGAGAAGGCACACCATAAAAAGCAGTTCCCCCACCACATTTCTTTTTTCATCAAAAACTAAGTAAAGAATAGGAAATGGAGTAATTCTTGCTTCCATAATGAGATAATTAAACGACCATAACTCCAAACGATTGCTGTGAGGGGTGCGTATGACAGCACATCACCTGCAGGCTGAAGCTGCGGAATTGCCAACACAGAGCAGAAAAACGAACCAAACCGGACCCCACCACATCCCCCCCCACGCCCCCCCCCCCAAAAAAAAAAAGGAAGAAAGGTGCCAAGTTTTTCTCATATACCCCTGTATCTTCTTACTCATATGCACATCAACACAACCGGACAAATGAACAAACATAAATTGTCATTCATCTTCAAGTCTTGTCAAGTATTCAAGTCACACACAGTAGCACACACAACACACACCACACACACACACCACACATCACACACACAAGCGACCACACACACACACAGAGGATAGCGAGAGGAGAGAGAGAGAGAGAGAGAGATAGAGATAGAGAGAGAGAGAAGAGCGTCGTTGCCGGTCATTTCCACGAAATGTTTTGGGCACTGAAGTCAACACGAAAATGGATGAAGTATTTTGATCTCAAACTCAGTTTACTCGGGGAAAATGTTATGTATGCAGGCGCAGATTTTGGCAAAAATCAAGCCGTCGATTGAATGTACATTCTTGAATGCAGTGAAGACAGACTAAAAAAAAACGTGCGCGTTAAAATGAAATAAGCCTACCATTTAAAAAAGAGACAACTCAGAAAATTTAGTAGGGTAGAAAGGTAGAGAGGGTTAATACGGTGCAATCACAAGGAATATTCAAGTGTTTCATTCTGGTTGTTTGTTTTTTTGGGTTTTTTTTTTCCCCTTTCATCTATGAATTATTTTCCACTGCTGTCCGTACGACTCACTGTATGGTCACAAGCCGACCTTTTTTTTTTTTTGCTTAATGTGGTCTAGGATTACCGGAGGGAATGCGATTGGTCTTGCTTATCCTCTCTCTCTCTCTCTCTCCTCTCTCTCTCTCTCTCTCTCTCTGTCCTCTCTGTCTCCTCTGTCTCGCCGCTCTCTCGCTCTCTCTCTCTCCCATCCACCTCTCTCTCTCCTCTCTCTCTCTCTCTCTTCTCTCTCTCCTCTCTCACATCACTTTGACTTTTTTTTTTTCCACTTCAACAAGTAGAACGTGCTCTCGATCCTTGAGATGGAATGATAAGTGCAAGGTATAAAAGCAGAAAGAGAAGAGAAGGAAAGAAAGCCGCCCTAGCGGCATTCTTCTGAAGACAAAGCAATCTATCTCAAATCACACACAACAACCACGCAGCGGCGCGCGGCGAGCACGAACGGCACGCACGTAACACGAACACTTCTTCTCTCTCGCTCTCTCTTGCTCTCTCTCATCTCTCTCATTCTCTCACACAACACACACACACAATACCACCACACACAACCCACACACACACACACACAACACACACACACACACCACACACAACCTTGACATGATCTCACAGTGCGCGAAGATTCTCATGAACTCCACAGTGATGCGCAAGCATGGCTAGTTGAAAGATTGTAAGTCAAACCCTCTCATGAACACCTGTCCTAGGAGAAAGGAGGAAGGCCTCAGAAAAGTGTTTTATTGTCGGTTGCAGATAACCAATTATACTTATGAATAAAGCCATTTCAGCAAGTCGGTCTTATAAAGCGGGGAGAAAACGGGGCCCCTGGGAGATTATTTCGAAGAGAGAACCGGAGCGGAAGTCTGATCCAAATGGCGAGACGACGTTGAGAGGGTTTAAATTTTTCATGTCTGTTGAAAGGGTAGCCCCCCATCTTGCGCTCTCCACCCAACCCAACACCTGCATTCCAATCCTCTGTCTGTGTCTCTCTTATCAGACCGTAGTCAAGCGAAGCAGTACTGAGGAGGAACGGAGGAAATCAGCGTCTCACGCTTTTTTTTTTTTTTTTTATTAATCTTTTTAAAATACCACTACTCTGTTTTTATACACCGTCTGGTGTCTACGCAAGATCAGATCGCAAAACTAGGTTTGTAGCATCACTGAACGGCTGTAGACACGGTACAGGGAGTTCAGGGGCAATTTCAACAATGGGTGAATGCACGCACAAAGGGAAAAACTACAAGTCTTACCAAAGTAGTCGACAAAGATATGAGGAAGATGTGCCAAGAGGGGCAACCACATATGCCCGGTCCCTTAACGATCAGGATGACGATGCTGTGTGCGTGAAGAAAAGCTGTTTATTTTCTGTGAATATACCAATTATACTTCTGAAATCAAGCCATTTCTCAGCAAGTCTTACGTCCTCTACAGAGCGAAAACCAGGCCCTGGAGAATTATTTCGAAGAGAACGGAGCGCGAGAAGTCTGATCAATGGTAGAGACGAGACGTTTGAGAGGTAATTTTTTTGGAGCGTGAAAGGGTACCCCCCCCTTGCGCTGGGGCCACCCACAAGTAACACACCTTCATCCACTCCTCTTGTCTGTGTCTCTCTTATAACATATCAGACCGTATCTACGCGAAAGAGTATTGATGGAACCTGAGGAATCATTTCAGGCCCCATTATCACCTTTTGTTTTTTTTTTATTTTTTTTTTTTAAAACTACCACTTACTCTGTTTATACACCTGGTTGTCTAATCCAAGATTATTATCATCCAAAACTAGTTGTAGCAGCTCACTGACTGCTGGTGACGTCCAGTAGTTCAGGGCACTTTCAATTGCTGGTGCATGCACCACAACGGAAACTACAAAGTCTAGCGAAGTTCACAGATCTTAAGATGTGCCCAGATGCAACCCATACTTCCCGGTCCCTTCACTGATCAGGATGACTGTGCTGTGGAATTACCGCTGTACTTGATGTGAATACACTTTGAACCAACAGTTCATACTTTTCCGTGACTCATTACGTATTATTATGTGTCATCACATCTCAGTGTAGCATAGAGCATTGACTAAAACAGGGGGGGGGGGTGGGGGGGGTGGGTTGGAGGGGGGGGTGGGGGGGGGGGGGGGGGGGGGGGGTGGGGGGGGGGGGGGGGGTGGGGGGGTTGGGGGGGGGGGGGGGGGGGGGGGTTGGGGGGGGGGGGGGGGGGGGGGGGGGGGTGGGGGGGGGGGGGGTGGGGGGAATGGGGGGGTCGGGGGGGATATGGTGGGCGGGGATGGTGAGTCAAGGGAGAAAGATAACCGTATCACATGCAGAGTTGGGGGGGATAGCGTGATAAGACGGGGGGGGGGTATGACTGGTGATCGTATTTGTTAAGGGGTGTGAGGGGGGTGTGGGGGGCCCGGGGGGGGGGGTGGAGTGGGGGGGGGTGGTGGGTGGTGGGGGGGGGGGGGAATAACAGGTGGCTGGGGGTGTTGGGACTGGGGGAAGGGGGGGTGGGGGGGGGGTTTTCCTAGAGAGAATAAAAACCTGGTTCCCTTGGACATAGGGGGTTCCCTACAGGGGGGGGGACAGTCTGGGGGGGTAATATGGGGGGGCCCTGGGATATAGTGGGGGGGGGGTGGGGGGGGTGGGGGTGGCTCTGGGATAAGAGTACCTAGTTCCCTACAGAAGGGGGGGGTGGGGGGGGAGAAAAGGGGTGGGGGGGGTCCCTACAGATGGGGGGTGTGGGCTCACAGGGAGGGGGGGGGGGGGGGGGGGGACGGGGGGGGTGGGTTTCGGGGGGGGGAAATTCAGGAGTTTTCCTACAGACAAAACCGGGGTGGGGGGGGGGGGTAAGCTCTTAAGAAAACAAGAAAGGAAGAGAAGGGGGGATTGCAATCAGACAACGCGGGGGCGAACAGATCACAGTGCCATGTGATCTTGGGGAGAGGAACTGTCGGGCTAGGGGTCAGTTTTCCTACAGATCAAAACTGATTAAAAAAACCCTAAACAGACACGACGTTTTCAAACCATAAAGTCTCACACATTGCTATCCCTGTGTGTAATAGCATACTTGACATTTAGATTCGAGAGAGTAATACAACTGTAAGAACTTGTAATAAGTGCGTCTTCCGGACATGAGAGTATACTCCCGAGTTCCGTTGAGATATAATAGATTCCGTCGAAGACGATCAAACTGGTTTCCCCCCCCCATGGGGTTTCGTTGAGAAAATTTTTTCCTTAACGAGATAACAATGTTGTTTCTGACTTGAATACTGCCGCTATTGCCTAAGATCAGGAAACTGTTTTATCCTTGGATTACACCTAGCCGTAGTTTGTTACAGAAAAAACAACACATGTTTCGTCCCACTGATAAAGCCTCTCTTTTACGTCCAGATGTTATAGTATTTTCAACCGCGGGGTTTACGACATTCCCCTGAATTAACACGACCAACCCCCTAAACCTCCAACACCAGACTGTTCATCCCAGGATAAAGAAACTTTCCTACAATCAACAGTGTTTTCCCTGGCGATAATCCCTTTGGACCGGTTTTCCCTACCAGATCACAAACTGTTTCCCCGGGCCATGGGAACCCTACATGCCGTTTTTCCCCTTGGCAGATCCCACAGATGTGATCACCTGGGACTAGATACACAGCTGTTTTTGTACTACAGAAGACACAAACTGTTTCCCCGTGGATACATAGGTCTTTCGTTTTCCCTGTCCCTACAGATCAAAGCAAAGAAGTCAAGTTTTCCCCCTGGGTTATATAGCCGTTTCTTCCCCCCCCCTACAGATCACAACTGTTTCCCCCTTGGACAGTAAAACGTTGTCGTTTCGCCGAGACAGTCATTCACAAATGGTTTACCCTCCCTCACCACAAGACAATAACCTTTTTTTCCCTATTCCCATACAGACCAACTGTTTTTTCCTACCTTTCACATGCCGTCTTCCTCCTTCCTCCCCCCCGTGTTCAGATAACAACTGTTTTTTTGTCCCCTGGATCAATTTCAGCCTTTTCCCTACAAGATCATACTGTTTCCCCCTGGGATACAGCATACGCCCGTGTTTCCCTGTTTGGCCCGATTTTACACTACAGATTTTTACTGTTTTCCCTCAGATCACTTCCCTTTAGGGCAATTGACCAATTGTCCTTCCCCTTACCCCTACTAACCAGCTTTAGTTTCTTCCCCTGGATCACAACGTGTTTTCCCTTGGACAGATCACATTGTCGGTTTTCCCACTGTAAGTACTGTTTCCCCTTGGATAATAGACCGTTTTTTTTCCCCCTACAGATCACAACTGTTTTCCTCTCTCCCCCTTGGATTAATAGCTGTTCCCTCTTCCCTACAGATCGAACAACTGTTTTCCCCTGGGATAATAGCGTTTTTCCCTACAGATCACAACTGTTGATCACCTGTTCCCCCTGGGATAATAGGGCCGTGTTTTTCCCTACAGATCACAAGCGCTGTTTTTGCCACTTTGGATAATAGCCGTTTTCCCTACAATCATCACCAATGTTTCCCCTTTGATAATAGATGGCTCATTTTTTTTTTCCTACAGATCCAAAAAGCTGTTTCCCCCTGGGGATGAACTGTTTTCTTCCTCTCTCAACAGCTACAGAATCACACGATGCTCTTTTTTCCTTGGATAATAGCCGTTTTCTTTCCGTTAGATCAGATCCCACTGTTTTCCCCCCTCCTCCCAACGTTTCTAGCTGTTTCCCCTCTTTTTCCCCCTAGCAGACACAACTGTTTCCCCATTACCAACTTTCTGCCACCTTTTTTTTTTTTAGAAGAGCCGTTTTCCATCCCCAGATCACACTGTTTTTTTCCCCTTGGGATAAATAACTGTTTTTCCCCCCTCCGAGACCCAATCAGAACTGTTTCCTTCCCTTTTCCCTGGGATAATAGCCGTTTTCCAAGGGACCACGTTTTTCCCTACAGATCACAACTGTTTTCCCTGGGATACAAGCTGTTTTTCCCTACAGATCACAACTGTTTTCCCCTTCTCCCTGGATATGGCGGAATATGGTTTTCTCCCGCCTATATCACAACTGTTTTCCCTGGGATTTTAGCCGCCGTTTTCCCCCTACAGATCAGAACTGTTTTTTTTTTTTCCCTGCATATCAGCCGTTTTTTCCCCCTACAATCACAACGTTTTCCCCCTTGGATGGCATCAGCCGTTTTTTCCCCCCAACAGATTCACAATTGTTTCAATCACACTAGGGACTACATACTGTTTTCCCTGCAGATCACAACTGTTTTCCCCCTCTATAGACAAACGTTTTCCGCCTACAGATCACAATTGTGTTTTCCCTGGATAAAGAAAAGTCGTTTTTCCCCCTCCCTAGATCACAACTGTTTTTCCCCTTGGATAATAGCTCTTTTCCCCTACACGACAGATCACAACTGTTTCTCCCTTGGATCACAACCGTCTTCCCTTCACCCTACAGATCACAACTGTTTCCCTTTGGAAATCACAACTGTCCCTTCAGATCAACAGTTTTTTCACAACTGTTTTCCTTTCCCCCAAGATCACAAGTTTTTCCCCAAGATCACAACTGTTTCCCCTTTTGATAATAGCCGTTTTCCCTGACAGATCACAACTGTTTTCGGGAGCTCACCTCGTGGTGCCACCCGCTTACACAGTACAACAACCCTGGCCCACATGCAAATGGGCGGTGCGGGACCGGCACGCACAGAAACGAATCATCCACCGAGCAGACGCACAATAATTGCACCGTCTATGCAGCGTGTGCTGAACTGACACCTGGGAAAGACTGTGGCCTGCTGGACCCGCCTTGTTTCGGCTGTTTAACGGTGTCCAGTCGTTGCTATAACCCTGTCGTTCTTCTTGCATTGCTTCAGTTAGTCGGTGTTGTGTTATTGTTTGGTTTTTTTTTTTTTTTTTGTTTTTTTTTTTTTTTTTTTTTTTTGCTTTTTTTTTTCTATTTTAATCTTTCTTCACCTTTTTTGTCATGTGTTACAGTGTTTCTTGCTCTCTGCTTTCCTCTCTGTGTCAAGAAAATGAGACACAAGCTAAATCGCAAAAATCGGCGCCGGTTTACACAAACGAATAGTTATAGTGTCAGATCTGGCAATATTGAAATTATATGGTTCAAGCATCATTTCTAGAAAACAAAGATCATTCAGAGAGGCATTCACGTGCCAATGAAACAGCACTGTGAAGTCGAGAACGGAGTGGGGGACCTGTTGGTTTTAGGGATAATATTATTGGAGGGATTACGTCTAACCGTGTGGGGTGGTAGTGGGTGGGGGTTGCATAACAAACAATTGTTTTGCCATGATTGTTGCATAGACAAGAATCGTGTTTCTCTCATTTTTGTGTAACAAAAACGTTGCATAGATCAATTATGCCAGTGTTTACCGTTGGATGTGTTGTTAAAATATCCTATTTAACGCCAGCTTGTTGCGTTGCTGACGTTCTAGTGAGACTGGTAGCTGGAAGTGTTTGCTGGTCCACACCACTGTGACCCGATAAACGTGTTGTCCTGAGGTTTACATGGATACTCGTGTGCTACATGTTCACTACAACACCACGCGAGCCAAACACACCGCGCCCCGTGCGTGCGCCCTCACTCTCCATACAAA
>JADBJO010000910.1:521102-528602 GCA_016801955.1 Conus betulinus | reverse complement strand
CAAAAGGTCTCCTCTCTCTATCCTTCTCCTCTCGCCTCTCTCTTCCTCCCGTCTCCCGCTCTCTCCCTCCCGCACCCCCTCTCCTCTCTACTCCTCCGCTCCTGTCTCTCCTCGTCTCCAGAATCAACATCTCCTCCGACTGTCACCTCCCCGTTCTCCTCTTCTTCTTCACTCCTCTCACCTCCCTCGTCTCTCTCCCCGTCCTCGCATCTCTCCTCACCTAAATCTCGGTCAATGCTCTCGACCTACGGATGGAGGGTGGCTCGTCAGGGGGGCGGGTAGCAATCTCTCTTCTCGGGTGGGGGAAAGATTTTCAATGGGCTTGGAGCGGGGGTATGAGTTGGAGCGACCCCGGGGGGTGGGGGGGGGGGGTGTCAGGCGGGGGTTCGCTGATAACCTTGCGGCGGGGCGGTCCCGGCTTTGCAGATCGGCTCCTCCCTCCGCCAACCACTGATAAGGTGGGCTTGAAAGGGGGCGAGCTTTCGGGTTCCTCCACCACCCCTCCCCGCAAACTCTCTCTCCTGATCTGTGTCAAATTTTATCACTACTTAATGGTATGGTTAGACAGGTTGAATTCAGCATGTTAGCGGATGATTTTTTGGCCAAAGGTATTATTGCCGATGGCAGACATTGAAATCCTATCCGTGTGGCAATCTTCAGTAATGTGACCATATTCTGTGACATTAGGGCAAATTTAACATCAATGTAGTACTGGACTCAATGTTGATTGGAATTCAGTTTAGTATGTAAGACATTATTGTAAATATCGTGACCAAGTAACTGTCTTTGAATGATGGCAAATAGGAACAAGCAATAACTGGAAGAGAATGTACGGACTTTGATCATCCGTTATATTCAGGCATGGACAATGCATGCGAATAGGCTTAAATAACTGGAAATGTGAAAGTATTTGTTAATAGGCATTAAGGCATGATGCTGTGAAATGAGTGAGTAAGAAAATCTTTATGTTCACCGTACGTCTTTGCTGTTCTTGATGTTCTTTTCTTTAATGTGCCCATTGTATATCAATCCCCATTTAGTATGGGTGTGGCCTAAACTGAGTAAAACCATTTTCCATTTTTTCCGACGTCTGTTCTGTCTGTCTGTCTGTCTCCTCTGACTCGTGCGTGCGTGCGTGCGTCTGTGTGTGCGTGCGCGCATCTGTGTGTCGTTGTGTGTGTGTGCGCGCGTGCGTGCGTGCGTGCTTGCTGCGTGCATGTGTGCCAGCGCGTGTGTGTTGTATGCCGCGCGCGTTATCGTTTTGTGTATGTGCATATGTGTTATGTGTGCGTACGCGCGCGCGTCTACTGCGTATTAATGATCTGAAAGAAAGATGTGTAGTAGGGTATGCACGTGGGGATGAGGCTGGAGGTGGGAGTGGAAGTCTGTGTAGTACGATCTCTTTCTTGCTTTCTAAGTTTATTGCGCATGTAAGTGACTGAAAGTTGTGTGTGTGATGTGTGTGTGATGTGTGTGTTTGTGTGTATGTGTTGTGTGTGTGTGTGTGTTTGTTGGTGTGCGCGCGCGGCGCGCGCAAAACGCACACAATTCATTTGTGCACACGTTCACATGCACGCTCATACTACACACACAGACACACATATATACATATTACATATAGGTATGGTATGTACCAATACACACAGAGACACACAGATACACTCACTCACCACACACACACCCACACACACACACACACACCACCACACACACACACACACACACACACACACACACATATATATAGATATATATATATATATGTATGTATTATGTATGTATTTGCATTCAGTATCAAACTATATCAATTCTAAATAACACTACTACAACAACTGCTGCTTGTTTTTACTTCTTCTGGTCTTGGGGCTGCCTGCTGCTGCAAAAACTACTTCCTTCTACACCAACAACCACTGCTACTACGACTCAACTACGCACTATACCGCTGGTACTACTGCTCTTATTACTACTACTGACTTCCGGCACTGACTGCTACTGCTACTGCTGATGTTGCTGCTGTCTTGATACGTGTTACTGCTGCTCTGCTTGTTGTGCTGTCTATGTCTTTCCGGCCAAACTCTGTCCACTCCATGCTGCCTCCACTGCTGCTGCTGCTGTACCCGGGCGCAAAACTCAAAGGACAGAGAGCTGATAAAAACTAACTGCATTTTAATGTTCGATGTAACGGTCGAATTAAACAAGAGTAAATCTGAACCAGAGAGGCTGAACATTTGTCTGTCTGTTTGCTTTAAAAATCAAATAGTAGTAAAATCGGTTTAGCCGTTGAAAATGCAGACGCAGGCGAAATCGATTGATAAAATTCCTCTGAAGTGATCCATAACCAAAAAAGAACACAACCGTGGAAGAAGAATGAAAACGAAGGAAGAGAAGAGAGAGAGAAGAGAGAGAGGAGAGCGAGAGAGATAGGAGAAGAGAGCAGAGAGGAGAGATGAGAGAGAAGCAGAGAAGGTTAGTGTCAAAAACAGAAAATGGAGAAGGAAAGAGAAAATGTGTTACAAAAAAAAGGAATAAGGAATAGAATTCGACAATCGCATTTTGTCAAGTGGGATTTCACACACACACAACACACACACACACACACACAGCACACCACACACACCCACACACACACACACACACACACACACACCACACACACACACTAACGCACGCACGCACGCACGCATGCACGCTCGCACGCACGTACTCACACACAACCCCACACACATTCTGGAAAACTACTGGTGAAACGACTGAAGGTTTTAGTCCTGGAGAACTCTCGCTCTCTCCTCTTCTCTCTCTCTCATCTCGTCTCTCGACTCTCTCGTCTTCTCCTCTCCTCCTCTCTCCCCCTCTCCCTCTAGCTTCCATCACCTCCCCTCCTCTCCCCAACTTCTCCTTCTCACCTCCTCTCTCATCTCACTCATCGTCATCTCTCTCCCAACTCAAAATCACCCCGTCTTACAAAGAGTCATACACAGTTTGGCGACAAGGAGCTCCGATATTGAAGTGTATCGTGTGATCTGCATTCACACCGTGGTGGTGAGGTTTCTGTTACCAGCAATGTACCATGTCAATACTGTTAAGCTTTCCGAGCAGTTTGTGGGAGTTGTGGTGTCTGTTTTTCTTTCATTTCATATATATTTTCGTGTTGTGCCAAGACGCTTTCTACTGTCGGACGCTTTGAAGGTTCGGAAGTGGGTCAGGGCGGTGCAGCAGTAGGTTTGCTCCTCTTTCTTGTCTTCTACGGACTTTTACTACCAGCTGATGTGGAACTGAAATGCCGTACCTACTTCCAACGTCAAGGCGGGCAAGGCGGATAGCCTGCTGCGAACGAGACTGACGAGTGATTGCTGGCGAGACTTCAGCTACACCCAGCCCCGCCCTCCCATGCGATCGCGCGCTTGTTCTGAGCTAAACCCTGAAGGATGTCATGTTATGCAGGCAAAAACCTGAGCGGTAAGTTTTGATGGACTGAAAACGTGTTTCGAAGGAATGGGAGAGGAATTGAAATAGTTGAAAGGGACATGTAGAGGCCTTCGTGAAGATGTGTCTTTCATCTCTTTAAGACACGAAATATTTGAACTAAAACGTGAGAAGAAAGTGGCCTGAGAAAGTTGTGCAATTAGAGGTGAAGGCCTCTGGCTTAGAAGATCGGTGGTGGAAAAGAAACACGTGATACTCTTTGACGTCCCCAGTAGGGGAGAATGAAAGCAGGTAGGAATGTGAGGAGTTAGTGCAGGAACTCATCACCGATAAATTGGAGCTGTCCAGTGATATTCATTTGCACAGCCTTCATCGGTTAGACAGGAAACCAGACTCCCCCATTATAGGCTGCTGTAAAAAATTCTACAAGGACGAAAAAAGACTATTGAGTGCCAGTCGCAACCTGCAAGGAACACGGGTATCAATAGGGGAGAAATTAGGGAAAAAAACTCGTTTCCCCACTTGAGGCCTGCTAAAAATGCAAGAACAAAATTCTGTTAATTTTTTAATTATTTTTTTTCTCTCTCCTATTTCTCTTATGTCTCTTATATTCTTTGTCAAAGTATCATTGGCATATGGAATTTCCCCCTTCAAAAGGGGCTATGATCTATACTGAATAAACACATTTTACAATCTCCCCCCCCCTCTCTCCTCCTCTCTCCTCTGTCTGTCCTGTCTGTCTCTCTCTCTCCTCGATGCGATGGCATGGAACATCTCTAGCTAGAAATATGTTTTTTCGTTCCAATATTATTCCTTATTTTCTTATGTTTTTTTTTTTTTCATTTGAGTAGAAATTCTACCCAAAGGAATGACCTCATGCATTTTACCATTATTTTTCCAGTCGACAAAAATACAAACCGTAGTTTGTTTCAAAACAACAGCATCAACAACAGCAACAACAACAAATGAATAATCTTGTTTTTAATCTCTTATTAGCAATTAGATGTGATGATTTTATTTATTGATTGTATTATTCATCTATCATTTTATTTAATTAAGTCATTATTTATTTATTAATTTATTTGCATATAAATGTATAAACGTGAACGTTTCCCCAAAGGGTATGATAGGGAATCCAGAAGATCCCTTTAAGATATGAATTTCTGTCTTACCCACTCTTTCTGTGTGATTCGTCTTTGTTCTTTCCTAGTCATATTCCTTAACACTTTTCTTGTTGTTTTTTTTTTTTTTTTCCCACGAACATTTGTTTACGAATATGGAGTTGTTTATAAAATCAAATGCATGTCATTTGCGAGTTCTTGACTGACTGAACAATGTTTGATCCTTGTAGACTATGATCCTTCTGTGGGGAATTGTTCTTTTATTTATATATGGGTGGATTGTACGAAACTGTTTGTATTGGTAGTTGCACTGAGAACTGTTTTTAACTTTTCGAATAACTAAAAAAAGCAAAACTCACAAACGATAAAGAAATACAACAATAAAACTTTCTTGGCATTGGCAGTAAAAATCAATGGCTAAAGCTAGAAATACTGATGATCGTGTTGAGAGAGAATGTGCCAGAGGGGAGGATAAACCTTGTGGTGTATGCTGACGAGCAAACTTAACATCTGTAACCTTGGCGTTACCAGAGCTACATTCAGATCTGAGGAATGAAATATCAATGATAAGCAAGTGTAATGCTGCAAAATGTCACACCCACACACACACACACACACACACACACACACACACACACACACACACAGACACACACACACACACACACACACAAACACGTACGCCCCGCGCGGGCGCGCACACACGCACACACACAAACACACACACACACACACACACCACACACACACCCACACACACACACACACACACACACACACACCAACCACCACCACCACCACCACCCACCACCACCACCACAGAGACAGAGAGAGAGAGAGAGAGAGAGAGAGATAGAGAGAGAGCGAGGAGAGAGAGAGAGAGCATTTGATATTGATTTTACACACTTCTTTTGAACTGTCTTCAGTGGACCAGAAGACGAAAGGCTGTAAGTGGAACGGTATGAAATCAAAGCGAAAAATTGGAAAAGGTATTGAAATATAAAAACAACAACAAAAAAACACAACACACACACACACAAACAAAAGGAAAAGAATAAAGACACGAAGAGAGAGAGAGGGGGGAGGGCAAAGACAGAGAGAGAGAGAGAGAGAGGAGAGAGAGATAGAAGACACGAGGATAGGAGATAAGAGAGAGCGAGAGAGAGAGATAGAGATAGAGAGAGAGAGAGAGGAGAGAGAGAGCGAGAGAAGGGTGAGGACAATAGTGAGCGAGGGAAGAGGGATGAGGAGAGAGCGATCTAGATAGAGAGAAGAGAGAGAGATAGACGCTGCGAGAGGAGAGAGAGATAGAGAGAGCTAGGAGAGAGAGAGAACGAGAGAAAGTGGAGAAAGGTGCGAAGGTTAAGAAAGAAGTGGAAGAGAGAGAGAGAGCGGAGAGACCAAAGAAGAGAGGAGAGAGGAGAGAGAAAGAGAGATAGATACGAGAGAGAGAGAGAGAGAGAGAGAGAGGAGATTACGAAGACGGAGAAGGAGTAAAGGAGAAGGTGGTCTGATAAAATTCAGAAGAAGAAGAAGCATTGAAAAGAGAAGCAGGAGAGAGAAGAGAGAGAGAGCGACGGGAGAGAATAGAGAGAACCCTCTCGAGAGAGATTAGAACTTATCGGAGGCATCTAGGGATAAAGATCTACAGAAGAGGAGGACAAGAAGAATAAGTTCTTCTTAAGAATAGGAAGAAGACGAGAAAAGAGATGAGAGAGGAGCGAGATCGCCGCTAGACTCTAGATAGAGGTCTGATCTATAGCATCGAAATATGCCTTCCAAAGGAAGAAATAAGACACATTCCAAATGCCTTCAAAGGGAGAAAATAAAACACATTCCAATTGCCTTCCAAGGGGGATAAAAAGACATTCCAATTTTGCCTTCCAGGGAGAAATGCCTTCCAAATGGAGAAATAAGACACATTCCCTTCCAAAGGGAGAAATAAAACACATTCCAGTTGCCCTTCCAAAGGGAGAAATAAGACACATCCAAATGCCTTCCAAAGGGAGAAATAAGACACATTCCAAATGCCTTCCAAAGGGAGAAATAAGACACATTCCAAATGCTTTCCAAAGGGAGAAATAAGACACATTCCAAATGCCTTCCAAAGGTAGAAATAAGACACATTCCAAATGCCTTCCAAAGGAGAGAAAAAACACATTCTAAATAGAATTGCCGGCTTTCTTTTCAGTCTGTCTGTCTTTTTTTGTCTATCCTTCTATTCGTCTTTCGCTCTGTCCTTCCCCTTTTCCCTTGTGTGTGTGGTGTGTGTGTGTGTGTGTGTGTGTGTGTGTGTGTGTTGTGTGTGTGTGTGTGTGTGTGTGTGTGTGTGTGTGTGTGTGTGTGTGTGTGTGTGTGTGTGTGTGTTGATGTCTGTCTCTGTCTATCTGTCTGTCTGTCCGTCTGTCTCTAACTCTGCCTCTCTAAGTCTGTCTGTCAGTCTGTCTGCCTTCCTGTCTGTCTCTGTATCTTTCTCTGTCTCTCTCTCTCCCCCCTTCCCTCCCTCCTCCCTCCCTCAACTTCTTCACTCCCGCTCCCCTCTTAGTCTTCTCTCTCTCTCTCTCTCTCTCTCTCTCTCTCTCTTTCCCCCCTCTCTCTCCCTCCCCACTCTCTCTCTGTCTTTTGTCTGCAGATCTGTCTGTGTGTCTGTGGGTGTGCATTTCTGTTTTTGTCCCTCTGTCTATGTTTCTTCACGAGTAGCGAAGAGCCAGACTGTAGGCGTGAGTAGGTGGGGGGACGGGTGCAGGAATGTGCGTCTCTCTGTCTGTCTGTTTGTCTCACTCTCTCAGTCTCACTCTCTCATTCTCTCTCCCTATATAGCTGTCTCTCTCTCCCTACCTGTGTCTCCGTCTCTCTTTCTGTGTCTCTTTTTGTCTGTCTCTGTCTGTCTGTCTGTCTGTCTGTCCGTCTGTCTGCCTGTCTGTCTCTACTCTGTCGTTTTCTGTGTGCCTGCCTG
>JADBJO010000910.1:506102-516102 GCA_016801955.1 Conus betulinus | reverse complement strand
TCGATCCTAGCTGAAACGGTGGGAGAGAGCGAGCGAGCGAGAGAGAGAGAGAGAGAGAGATCCTGCACGCGCGCAAGAGAGAGAGAGAGAGAGAGAGAGAGAGAGAGAGAGAGAGAGAGAGAGAGAGAGAGAGAGAGAGAGAGAGAGAGAGGGAGGGAGGATCATCTGCCCATCTGAAGGAAGAAGTCAGGCAAAAGTGTTCAGTTCCCTGTGTCTCTTACAGGATAGCAATCAAAGTTAAACATAGAACCTGGGTTGCATCAATTTACTCATTCCCAACCGAAATCGACAGAGATACAGACAGGGGTATAAACATTTTTCACACATGCACTCTCTCCCTCCTCCTTCTCTTTCTCCGTCTCCCTGTCTCTGTCTCTGACGGTCTGTCTGTCTCTGTGTCCGTCTGTCTGTGTGTCTGTCTGTCTGTCTGTCTGTCTCTCTCTCTCTCTCTCTCTCTCTCTCTCTCACACACACACACACACACACACGTACACACACACACACACACACACACACACAACACAAGAGAGAGAGAGAGAGAGAGAGAGAAAGAGAGAGAGAGAGAGAGAGAGATAGAGAGTGAGAGAGAGAAAGTGAGCTACAAAGATAGCTTTTGTCACCTGACTAGCTTCACGTGTATTTAATTGAGAGTATGTATGTACATATATGCATTCATAGGCATACGCACCTTCCACGATCTGTATTAATATCTAACAGTCTGACCCTGTAATGGCTGTCTCTCCCATCTATCTTTTTTAAGCATTTGTTTATTGATCAGTGATGTGTGCATAATAAACAAACTATTGAATTGAAGCAGCAACAAGCAATCGCTGACGGTGTGCTCAGTGACGAAAAAAAAATTAACAACAATAAACACATCGGCAGAATTGCATGCATTATCAATATTGATACAAAAAAGAGAGAAAATGCAGAGTATTGTAAGAGGAAAATCGTAGAAAATCTTAAATAAAATTAATGAGAAATCTGTTCCGAAAGAGTTGTTTTTTTGTATGTGGGAAAGTTTGTTCACGGTTTATTTCCCCAGAAAACTGATACCAATCTTTTACCTTTCCAGTTTATAAGAAGGGTTTGAAAAGGTATAGAAATACTTAACAGGTATAGAAATATTTAACAATCAGCTACCAATAGTAAGTAAAATCGGTAGAGCAGATATTACGTGGAAGCTGCAAGACCACGTGGAATAGTTTTACATAAGGGGAAATCATGCAGGATTCAACTGTTGACACTCTGCAAAACGACCACACGTTTACCTTAGTGGTTTAATTCAAAGACAGCTTTCATTTAATCCCATACTTTATGTTATATTCATCGACTTTGAAAGTGCATTTGATCCTTTTAACAAAAATGTACAAAGCACCTGTTCAAATAGGAAGGAATCAACAGGAAAACAATAATTATGCTGAGAGTTTGGATACTGTTACTAAAATAAGAATAAAACGTACTGGGAAAACCACTGATTGTCTAATTGATACAAAAAGAGTTAAAGGAGTTTAACGAGGAGACGTAAGTAGTCTCATTTTGTTTCAATTATTAGTAAATGAGCTGACAATTGAAGTAATAGATAATGGAAGACATGGTGCAAAGTTTATGTTAATTGATTTTATGGAATTGTTCTTTTTACACTTTTTATGGAACTGTCAAATTGCTCTTCATGTGTATATAGTGTGTAATCACATGTGGTAGTTCTACGGGCCATTGAATTTCTTGTGTGTAATACACCACCTTTTTGTGTTGAACAGGTGAGTTGCCGTTAGCGGTGGTGTGAGTGGCTATGGAGGGAGGCCGTGGCAAGCAGCTTGTGGGGGGTGTCTCTGATCCTAATGTTGCTGCTGCTGCCGCTGCTGTGCTCCTAAAATGCCAATTACACTCCCGCTTACATCCAATGTCCGAATCGATACAGGTGAAATTAGGTTTGAGTGAAATGTGTTGTGTGTTTTAGTGGTGGTGGCGGTGGTGGTGGTGGTGGTGGTGGTGGATGTGGTGGTTGTGGTTGTGGTGATGATGACGATGATGATGATAATAATGATGATGTAGTGTGTGTGTGTGTGTGTGTGTGTGTGTGTGTGTGTGTGTGTGTGTGTGTGTGTGCGCGCGCGCGCGCGCGTGTGTGTGTGTGTGTTCGTGCGGGGGTTTAGAGTGATTCAATGATGTTGAAGTTATAATTGCTTTCGTAATCAGTTTTTCTTTTCCAGTATGGTAAACACTTGTGCTCTTGAGGTTTGTTGTTGTTGTTGTTGTTGTTCGTTTTTCATATACTGAGGAGGACAAAGTGGACAAAGCTGTGTATTGTTGATTTAATATTATTAACAGAAACCCGTTTAGTATCAGGCAAGAATATCACGCAAAGTAGATTTACAATTAAACTGTGACCTTTTTGCGAATCGTTTTAATAGACCAAACATCTCTAGTCAAGCTGGCAAACAATGATTATTCCTTCATTTTAACAAAATCTAACCCTAAAAAAAAAACAATGAAGAAAATTTTTAACTGACCATCTGGCTATCTGACACCACCATGCAATGATAACAAAAGCAAATAACAAACAAAAACAAAGCGACCAAACAAACCACAAACCAGCAATCCACTCAGCGACCTATTCAATTAATACTTCTAATATCAGTGGGTCAAACATGGTGCCAATTTGCTTTTATACATTAACACACCGGGAACCAATCCGTCGGAATTCTTTTGTACCCAATATTCTTCGAAAAAAGGGAAAATGTTTGATGGTGATTTTAGAATAAAAAGCAACAATATTTGTTATTCATAAGAAATAACAAGAGAATTGTTTCAGAACTGATGACATTACAAACACTTCAGGAAAACGAATGTAGATTTACCTGGCGCTGACAAGTCTGGGATTACAGCACTGAAAGTGTTAACCAAGCAACCGTGCAAAACTGGCATTGGAGAATTAATTTTGCTGTTGTTAATGACGACAGACACTGAGAATTTAAAAGTCTGTGTTGTTGATGACGACAGAAACACAGAACTCAACGGTCTGTGTTGTTGTTGATGACGTCAAGCATACATAATTTGACTGTCTGTGCTGTGTTGAGGACGACAAACACACAGAATTTGACGGTCTGTGCTGTTTTTGATGACAACAGACACATAGAATTTAACGGTCTGTACTGTTTTTTTTACGACGGCAGACATAGAATTTAATGGTCTGTATTGTTGTTGATTACGACAGACACATAAAATTCAACGGTCTGTGCTGTTGTTGATGACGACAGGCACTCAGACGTTAAAAGTCTATGCTGTTATTATGACGACAAACACTCAGAAGTTAAAGGTCTATGTTGTTATTGATAATGTCAGAAGTTAAAGGTCTATGCTGTTGTTGATGACGACAGACAATCAGAAGCGAAAGGTCTTTGATGTTGTTGATGACGACAGACACTCAGAAGTCAAAGGTCTGTGCTGTTGTTGATGACGTCAGAAGTTAAAGGTTTATGGTGTTGATGGCGACAGACACTCAGAAGTTAAAGGTCTGTGCTGTTGTTCATGACGTCAGAAGTCAAAGGTCTATGCTATGTTGATGACGACAGACTCTCAGAAGGTAAAGTTTATGGTGTTGATGACGACAGGCACTCAGAAGTTAAAGGCCTATGCTGTTGTTGATGACGCCAGAAGTTAAAGGTCTATGCTGTTGTTGATGACGCCAGAAGTTAAAAGGTCTATGCTGTTGTTGATGACGTCAGAAGTTAAAGGTCTATGCTGTTGTTGATGACGTCAGAAGTTAAAGGTCTATGCTGTTGTTGACGACGACAGACACCCAGAAGTTAAAGGTCTATGCTGTTGTTGATGACGTCAGAAGTTAAAGGTCTATGCTGTTGTTGACGACGACAGACACTCAGAAGCTGCTGGTCGCGCTGCCTTCTCTGGAATCCCGTCTGCCCAACAAGGAGCCCGAGATCGCTTTCCTGCGACGTTTCCTCAGGAACCGATATCTCCATCTTATGATACACGTGAGTTTGTGAGGTTCTGTCTTATGATACACGTGAGTTTTTGGGAACCTGTATAGTTCTGTCTTATGATACAAGTGAGTTTTTTGAGAATCTGTGTGGTTCTGTCTTATGATACAAGTGAGGTTTTGTGAGCATGTACGGTTTCGTCTTATGATACAAGTGAGTTTTTTTGTGAACCTGTTTGGTTCTGTCTTATATACAAGTGAATTTTTGTGAGCATATGTGGTTCGGTCTTATAATACACGTGAGTTTTTGTGAACCTACGTGATTCTGTCTTATGATACACGTGAGTTTTTGTGAGTTTTGGTTCAGTCCTATGATGTTCATGAGTTTTTTGTGAACCTGTATGGTTCTATCTTACGACGCACGTGAGTTTCTGTGAGCATGTATGGTTCCCTCTTATAATACACATGAGTTTTTGTGAGCATGTATGGTTTGTTTTATGATACACGTGAGTTTTTGTGAATCTGTATTGTTCTTTCCTATGATACACGTGAGTTTTTGTTAACCTTGTGGTCCTGTCTTATGATACACGCGAGTTTCTGCAAACCTAAACGGTTCAGTCTTCTTATACACGTGAGGTCTTGTGAACATGACTGGTTCTGTCTTATGAGACACGTGAGTTTATTTTAAACCTGTATGATTCAGCCTTATGACCCATGCAAGTTTCTTGTCAGCATATGGTTCTGTCGTATGAAACACGCGAGTTCTTGTGAACCTGTATTGTTCTGTCCTATAATACACGTAAGTTTTTGTGAATTTGTGTGTGTTCTGTCAATTGATACACGTGAGATATTGTGAACCTGTACGGTTCTGTCCTATAATACACGTGCGTTTCGGTGAAACTATGTGGTTCTGTCCTATGATATACGTGTGTTTTTTGTAAACCTGAATGGTTCATGTCTGCTACAGATCTATGGCTAGCTAAATGTGTGTTATCACAGGCTGATTGTGTTACAGATGTACCACAAGCTCAGTGTGTTACAAATGAATGACAAGCTCAGTGTGTTACCGATGTATGACAAGCTCAGTGTGTTACAGATGTATGACAAGTTCAGTGTGTTACAGATGTATCACAAGATCAGCGTGTTACAGATGTATCACAAGCTCAGTGTGTTACAGTTGTGATATTTGTAAATGATATACATCAAGATGATATTGATATTATTATACAAATGAAAACATAATTGAAAAAAATAAGCTTAAATCAGTGAACATGAACAGCATATTGATACATTAGCCAAAAATGAATGAATATTTGAAATCAGAGTCTTAAAATCATCAATTGTAGGATTATTTGGCAACTGAAAATTGGGTAGGTACTGCCGCATAGTGGGACAGTTAAATAGTACATGAAATGTCAAAAGTCTTTCCCCACATATGCATTTTTTGCAGTATCAACATATTTACATTTTAATGAATTATATTTAAGTCTAAAACACAAACTGGAAATTTCCCTTGGAAAAACGTTCAACAAAGACATGCTGTAAGAGGTGTGCCGATTTGCATTATAACCCACGAGCTTTGGTGTCTTTTTTCAAAAGATTATAGCATTCCTTTACAGACAAAGGAATATAAACGTTTTCACAAACGAATACTTTGTCCTGCACCTCCTCTAGCTACTCTGTCTGCCCATTCGTTTCCATAAATACCACAATGTGATGGAACCCAAGTAAATGTTACACTGGAACCCTTTTGAATTAGAAAATGTATGAGATGATTAATTTCAATTACTAAGTCACATCTGTCTCTAGACTTCATGGATTTCAGTGTGAATAAGACAGACTTAGAGTCAACACAAAAAAGTATTGGAAATATAACCATAGGAAGATTAACAATGTATCGCAGTGCCATGAGAATGGCTACCAGTTCCGCGGAAAAAAACAGAATGACCTGCACCAATATGGAACGATTTTTCTTTCTTTAGACCAGGTATTACAAACCCAGCACCAGCCACATTAGTGTCAATAAGAGAACCATCGGTATATACCTTCAAATGGTTAGAATAATTTGAATGAACATGAGAGCGAAAAGAAGCAGCAAGTAGATGAGGGTTATCACTCTTTTTTAGATCGTCATTGGAGAAGTCAAAATCTGCTCTGTTCAGTTCCCATGGAGGAATTGGAGACGTAATCGAACGCTTACCTATATCTCTTTAGTTTTCAGATCTAATCTACTGTGAATATCTGATGTATAAGTGGCTATTGTTGTCAAAGATTTTATGGCCCTTGCTCTTTTTTTGGAAAGTGAAGATCTGATCTAAGTACGTTTTCATTCACGTTGACATTTTCAACAGCACTGCTTCTTATAATGTACTTAGCTGAAGACAGTTCTCGATAATCGTTCAAAGGTAGAACACCAACCCCCATATGTAGCAATAGTCGGGGTGTGGACAGGAACTCCCAAAGCTAATTTATGCTTTAGAGTCAATACTTTGTAATTTCTTCATAAGATATTTAGGAGCAGAAAAAATAAACTTCTTCTTGGCCGTAAGTCAGCTTTGATCTAACCAAAGATGTTGCAAGAAGAGTCAAGCTTTTTGTTTCTTTAGCCCAATTTTGTCTGCTTATAATTTTAAGCAAATTTAAGCTTTTTTGAGCTTTTGATAGACTGTTTTCAATGTGAAATTTCCATGATAATTTCGATGTAAATAGACACCTAAGAACTTTGTTATGTCTTTGAATTGTAACTCAGCTCCGTCAATAAAGAAACTAGGTAATCTTCTGGGAGGGTCACCAGCACTAAATACCATCATGTGAGTTTTTTCAACAGATAAAGATAAACCATTCTCTCTGTAAAGAAAGCACTTATCTTATCTAATTCAGACTGATAACAGATCTGAATTTGTTTCAGTTTTCTGTTTGAAATAGACTTCAATTTTGCATCCAACCAAATACAAATGTCATCAGCATATTGAACAATCCCAACATTCTTTGATATCTTCTTAGAAAGATCTGATATCATAATAATACTGAAAAGATAAGGAGCAATGATGGATCCTTGGGGAACTCCCATATGTAAACCTCTCTGGGAAGAATATGCATTTTCAACTCTTGTTTCAATAGTTCTACAGGAAAGAAAAATCTTTTACAAACGAAAACATTCTCCCACAATACCTGCTCTTTTCAGTTTAAATAACAATTGAGCGTGCCACACTTTGATCGTAGGCTCGTTTAATGTCAAAAAATGTTGCCAGCACATTTTGCCTACGAGCAAATTGGCGTTTTATATTGGTAGAAAACTTTACCAAGTGATCCGTTGTAGATCTTCCCGACCTAAAACCAGCTTGATGGACTGGAATAACATTGTTTTTATCACAATAGTGAATTAGGCGAGCAGTTACTATCTTTTCCATTAATTTACATGTGTGTGAAGAAGTAAGAGAGATTGGCCTGTAACTGTTGACATCTCTACAGGGTTTGCCATTTTTAAGTATGGGAACTATAATTGAATGTTTCCACACGGCTGGTAATTTACCTTCACTCCAGCATGTTTCCATAATTTTATGAAGATACTGCACCCAATTATCTGGTAAATGTTTCAGCATTTCATTGGAAATTTCATCACGGCCAACAGCTGTTCTTTTATTACTTAGTGTTGAGATTCCTTCTTTTAGTTCCAAAAACGTAATAGGAGAGTTGAAGTATAAGTCATCGTTAGATTCTGGATCTTAATTTCTAGTTTAGCTTCCTGGTCCTGTCTGTAAGACTTACATTTTCTTGAAAGACCTTCTAGTCTGCTGTTTACTGAAAAGATATCAGCAAACTTTTCCGCTTTTTGATAAGCTGTTGGAAATTTATTATCTTCAAATGTACTTTGCACTTAGGAGTGAAAACCCCGTGCTTCATATATCGAATTTTCTTCCATATTTTACTCCTATCTGAAGGAGAACTTACCTCTTCCTCACAAAAGCTTGACAATATTCACACTTTGCTTTGGCTAATATTTTGTTATATGCTGATTTAGCCACCTTTGAATCTCTGAGTTTAGATGGAGATCTACTGCAGAGATAGATTTTATACTTAGAAATCTTTTCTTGTTTTGCTCTTTCACACACTCGTCTGTCCACCACAAGTTCCCTGCATATTTAGATGTAGTAACACATGAACATCTGGGAATAGAAGAATCAGCAGCCGCGTGAAGTACAGATCTTGTGAAATGATCATACATAAGATCCACGTGTTCATGTAGAGGAATGTCAGTAAAAGATGTTAAAATTGATGTAAATTTATCCCAGTCTGCTCGATTGTAATTATATTTCCTGATTTTATCTTGTATTGAATTAACAGGATCCAACTTTTCGTTTAATCTTATATGTATAGGAAAATGATCACTACCTAGTGTATCAGGAGAAGTTTCCCACGTACAGTCTGGAGCTAATTCAGGGGAAATGAAGGAGATGTCAATGGCTGATGGTTTATGACATTCTATATCTGATATTCTTGTGATGTCACCATTGTTCAGTAAGTATAAATTTGAATCCACAACATTTTCGACAAATCGGAGGTTTGTGGTTCTTTTACAACCATCGTCCCAGAGAGCTGAATGCGCATTAAAATCACCTCCTATGAGCCATTTTTCCTTATTAGGTAAGTTTCGCAACCATTCTGTATTATCATTATCTGGACCTTTTGGAAGATAGACGGAAACAATATTAACAACTAGGTTGCTGCTGAATTTTACCATAGCAGCGGAAGAGAGTTTAAGTGAGGGATGTTCAAAGGCACTGGAGATTTCATAGGATGGTAATCAATATTCCGATGAATATATATTGCTGTGTTGATCTTACCAGACTGATCTTGATTGTACACAGGTGGGTAATGAAAATTCGGAATATGGGGTAATTTATTTTTACTTACGTTTAAAGATTGCAGTAATAAAACTTTAAACTGATTTGATGACAAATGTTGTATCAGTTCATCAATATTTGATAATGGAACGACAGTTCCATTGGAAGATGTCAATATTTGAAAGCTCTTCCATCAAAATTATCTACATTTACTGAAAGAAAAAGGACATTAGTATGATAAATGATAACAGGATTGTTATCTGTGTGATGTAGACGTAGTAAGGCTAGCCAGATGTGAAGACTGCGAATCTGCGCTAGCCGGAAGTGAAGTCGTCACATCAGAGTTGGCAGAATGTGAAGAGGTCACTCAGGGCTTACAGGAGGAATCATCTCCTCAGGACAGGTATGAAGAGATGAAAAAGTCACCGCAGGGTCAGCAGTAGGTGGAGACGTCACGTCAGGTCAGGGCCGGGAGGAGAAGAAGTGGACGCCTCAAGGCCAACACCAGGAGGAGTCGTCACCTCCGGGCCAACTGGAGGTGTCTCCTGAAGGCTAGCAGGAGGAGGTGATTCCTCAGGGCCAACAGAAAGAGGGGAGGTCTCCTCATGGCCAGCAGGACGAGGGAGAGTTTCCTCAGGGTCAGCAGGAGAAGTGGGAGTCTCCTCAAGGTCAGCAAGAAGAGGGAGAGTTTCCTCAGGGCCAGCAGAAGGGGGAGTCTCCTCAAGGTCAGCAGGAGGAGGAGGTGTCTCCTCAGGACCCGCAGGAGGAGGAAGTGTCTCCTCAAGGCCAGTAGGAAATGGAAGAGACTCATCAGCACCAGCAGGAGGAGGGAGAGTCTCCCCAAGGCCTGTAGGAGGAGGGAGAGTCTCCTCGGAGCCAGCAGCAGGAGTAGGAGCCTCCTCCGGGCCAGCAGGAGGATGAGTCGTCCTCTTAGAAGCAGCAGAAGGAAGAGACGTCACCTTACGGTTGCTGAAGGTGGAAATGTCTCCTCAATAATAGCAAGTGGTGTAGCCGTCTCCTCAGGGGTATCAGGAGGTGTGGTCGTCTTCTCAGGGGCAGTAGAGGGTGTAGACATCTCCTCAGGAACAGCAGAAGTTGAGCAGGATGAAGAGAAAGAGGACATGAATGTTTCCAAATGTTTCAGGCAGCCGATCTTTTCACGCTGGGATAGGATTGGTGTTCTTTGCTGACTCACGCTTAGCATCCGCCTTTTTTA
>JADBJO010000910.1:494449-496949 GCA_016801955.1 Conus betulinus | reverse complement strand
AGAGAGAGAGAGGAGAGGGGGGAACGCTAAAAGAGACAAAGACACACATCTAAGACACAGAGACAGGTAAGAACACAGATCAGAAACAGACACAAGCCAGCTTTGCTGTTTTACATAGCCCAGCAGCCGACGGCAGAGACCACAACCGAACATTACAGCAAGTTAAAACTGTAACTGACAGTGTCTAGACCTGAACTCCAAAAGAAGTCAAATTAAAAAGACCGATAAGCACACTACGAAACAACCAACCAGAAAGCAGTCGAACACACACACACACACACACACACACACCACACACACACACAACACACACACACACACACCACACACACACAGACTACGAATGAATGAAAGGCAAGTTAATGATATGAAAAAATGAAAAAAAAAAACAGAAAGGAAAAAAAAAAAACCTACCAGCTGGGCCACCAACATCCGAACAATTCCCGAAACGGACGACAACGACGATGATCCATTGCATGGCGTGGTGGTCGAGATGAAAGCATTGCTGGACGTCAGCTCCTTCCTTCCCAGTCCCATCCACCCCCACCGCCGCCCCACCCCCCGTGACCCCACCAGGAAAACTGCCGTTTCCCCAAACAGAACCCGTGGATTTCTCCCACCACGGAAGCAGACGACGAATTGAAGGCACTGTCCGCTCCTCCCGAACCAGGAGAGCGAGTCGTCGCAGAATCCAAGAGCAGAGAACTGTTGTCCGAAGACGTCGTTGGGAACGACGGGTCGCCTGAGAAATCGTCGGAAGACGGAGGTTGCCCGTGAGGGGAGGGGGATGATGGTGAGGGTTGGGGGTCGTCCTGGACTGTGGTGAAGTTGACATCTTGAGAAGGAGAAGGAGCAGCAGCAGCAGCAGAAACATTGTGTGTGGCCATGTCGAAGAGCGGAGGACTATTCGTCACCAAGCTGGTGGGGGAGATTGTCGGTCTCCCTCAAACACGGGAGTGGAAGAGAGAAGACAGCGACATTTTGCGCAGCTGCAGTCGCTGTGATGTGCGATGGCGGTGGCGGGGTCGAGGAGGAGGAGGAGAGGAGGAGGAGGAGGAGGAGGAGGGGGGAGAGGGAGAGGGGGTGGAGGGGAGGAGGAGGAGAAGGTCGTGAGAAGAAGATCCGGGCTCCTCTGCTCTTTCGCTTCATTCACTCTCGACCCGACCTCTCTCTCTGCGGCCCCGTTAGGACCAGTAATACGGCTGACATTTGACTGAACGCTCGGTCGAGAGGACACGGCTGAGTCAGACAGAGAGGGGTGGGGGGGGGGTGATACGCAGGGCGCCACTTACGTCCCCGTCCCCGCCCCTCTCCCCCTCCTCATCCGGCCCACGTGCTGCTGTGTCCCAGCGCCCATCTGTCGCAGGAGGGGTCAGGGAAGACGGTTCACCTCCTTTCTCCTCCTCCTCCTCCTCTTGCTTCACGTGTGAGTAGTACTGCTGAGCCGGGCCAGGAAATAGCAGCGCTGTGAGTCGCAGCGGTCCGTGTTGCGAGCGGGGGGAAAAAACTGGTCTGTAAGCGGATCGAGGGGGGGAGGTCACAGGTTGCACGGGGCTTCGCCTCACGGCGTCTCTCGTGTCATCGTCGTCGTCGTCGGCGAAGTCGGCCTTGACTGAGCCATCGTCCACAATGGGGGTGCTGGGACTGCTGCTGCTGCTGCTGCTCCAAGGAAATAAATCGCCCGGCCCCGCCCCTTGGGGCACGCCAGCTGCGCTGTTAACCCTTTCCAAGCTTCCAGCCCCTTCAGAGAGATTTTAACCCCTTCGGAGCTGTTGAGCCGTGTAGGGCTGGTGACCTCCACAGAGCTGTTAACCCTACAGAGTTGTTAACCCCTACAGAGCTGTTTATTTCTGTCGGGGAGCTTATTAACCCCTTCAGGGCTGTTTATGGGGTCAGGGGCGGAAGAAGCGGGCAGATTTCCTTGCCCAACGGGTGGTGGTAACTTGGTTGTGTGAAAACGAACAGTCGCAGGCTGGCCGAGGTCAGTCGAGGACACCATTGGTTCCGGGGTCACCGACTGCCGCTCGGACGGGTCGTTGTCCATGACGTCATCAGATTCGGCGTCACGAGGTCCCCTCTCGGCGTCACTGGCCAGATTGGGAAGTGGCGGGGGGAAGTCAACGCGGTGTTGACGGCGGGAGCCCTGAAGGGGGGAAGGGCCGCGGTGGGGTGGGCGAAGTGGTCGGGGAGGGGTGGGGGGGGGAGAGGGTTTCGCTGGAGGGGAAGAGAGAGGGGGGTTGAGATCGGTTGCAGTCTGTTGCTGTCACTGCTGCTGGTTTTGTTGCTGCTGTTGCTGTTGACAGCTGACGACAATGTATTTTGCGAGGGGGGTCTTTGGAAAAGGTCTGACTTTTCAGTGGTTGTGTTGTCCATGTTGCAGCTGTTCTGTGTCTGCCTTTTAACACTGAAGAGTTCTGGGGGGGAATTTTGGCAATGTTTGTAATATATCACACGTTTTTCGTGGCAATGTGTATTATTACTGCCGTCTCCAACAACGCTG
>JADBJO010000910.1:484449-489449 GCA_016801955.1 Conus betulinus | reverse complement strand
TTTTTGTGTCTTGTTTAAACGCTTTGGTCTTCTGTCTGTCTGTTTTCTTCATTCAGTCTATTGGCCCTAGACACTAGCTAAGCTAAAGATACGAATAAATAAAACACAACGAACCAGACAAAGATAATGATAAAATTGAAACCTATTACAGTATAAACAGTACAAGACAAAGGTCATGAGAAACATTTAAAGCTGCGAACAGTAAAAATAAAGATCTTTGTAGATTAAAAGCTTTCAGTAATATGAACGAATATACATTAAATTTAATAAACAATACAGACAAAGTATATGCGCTATTATCTTGAGAAGTCTAAAAATACAAGACAAAGTACATGCGATTAAGAAAAATTATTCGCTCAAAATACAGTAAAGGCTAACAAGGAAACAAGGAAAAAAGAAGCTAGAAGCTAATAACAATACAACGATAAGGACAGCATACACGCTATGGACACAATGCAAAGATCATAATAGACTCAAAAGCTATAGAGTACAGGACAAAGAAAAGGTTGGATTAAGAGCTCTAAATAATACAAAACACAGCTAAGTATAGATTAGATCATAAATAAGCAGAAAAATAGCATTGCAGATGTGTTCACATTTTTTTTTTACAAGTGCAAGATAAAATTAAGTATTAAAGATTTAGAAAGAGAGTGTGTTAGTTACTGCCTGACAACAGACACAGACAAGGACAAGACAAATGACATTTCGACCTGCTTTTTCTTCTTCCTCTTGGTCAACTTAAGGCGAAAACAAATAACGTTTAGGACAGTGACAACGAACAACGAGAAACCACTTATCTTTTCATGGTCGCCACGCGTTCAAAATGGCCGCTGGACGGAAACGGGGCCATCCAGGAGGGGGATCATGGGAAGGAAATAGTGCAGGGGAGGGGGATGAAGGGGGAAAGGGGGAAGGGGTGTGTGGAAACAATGGGGTTTGTAGCTTGTATTCCATTTGAACGCATGGCGACCATGAATAGATGAGTGGTTTCTCGTTCTTCGTTTTCACTGTCCTAAATGTTATTTGTTTTCACCTGAAGAAGACCCAAGAGGTCGAAATGCATTGTGTCTTGTCCGGTGCTATGTTTGTCTGTGTCCTTGGCGGTAACTAACACCCTCTCTTTCTAAATTTTGATTAATATCCGCCCTCAGTCACTCCGTTTTGAAACTTAAGTATTCAAGATAAAGACAGATCAGTAGCCCCAAAGAATAGCAGACACAGACAGACGAAAAACAGTAAGCAATACAAGACGAAAATACTTTTGCAACCACAAACGATACACAATAGAGGTAAGTATATATTGAGAATAAAGAGAAGGAAAGATAAAAGCTATAAACAATGCAAGATTTAAAAAAAATAACTAGGACAGATCAAAAGCAGCAAGCAATAAAAGATTATCAATTAAAAGATGGCCGCGAATAATGAATGGACCAGGCCTAAAATGAGTTTCCTCCGTCAGTGATTTTCATTGCCCATTAAGAGGGGGCTGGGATAGCTCAGTGGTGGTAGTGCGCCAGATTCGTAATCTTAGTGATCCTGGGGTTGCGGGTTCGAATCTCGGCCGGGCCGTTTCGGTACAGCGGGATTTTTCCTCGGGGTTAACATTGGTTCTGACTCCATTTCCCATACAGTCCTTCGAATGAGACTCTAAGCCGAGGTTCCGTGTGTGAACGCACGCATAACGTCTTGCGCATTCTTAAAATCCCATCGCCAACTTTCGGAAGAGAAGGCCAGTTTGGCCGTTGGTATGGATGACACGTTGCACATAGCATGCACCCTGCGTGAGAAATAGAGAGAATAAAGGCAGTAAGGAAATTGAGTGAATGATATTGCCCGATACTGACTGGATGACACGGGAAACAACTGAATGAAGCGCCAGCTGGCAGCTCTTCAGTCATCACTACCCAGGTAGGCAGACTGTTGTGTAAACGAGTGTGGATTGTAAAGCGCTTAGAGCCTGGCCTCTAGCCGAGGATACACGCCACACTAGTAATAATAATAATAATAATAATAAAGAGATACGATTCGTCACCAAGTGATGAATATTGGCATCTGCAGTACGCACGGTAATTAGTTTGTAAGAACAAAAACAAAAACAGAACATATTGTATTGGCACATGAAGAGCAGAGGTTTTGCAGGGCACAGATGATCACATTAAGACATTCAGTTAAACCAGTTCCAGCCATCATCACATCTTGCAATATAACATTAGTAGCAGAGAGAAAGTCAACAGTGTGTATCAGCGTCTGATTTTTATTTTTTTTTTTATTTTATTTTATTTTTTGGTCTCCGAAGAGATAAACGCAACAACAGATATACCGGGGCAAGTGCAGGTTGGAAGCAGTCCATTAACATGGGCTCCGAGTTTTTCTTTCTTTTTCTTTTCTTCAAGTCTGTGATGACAAATCTCTTTTTGTGGTCCTCGTCATCAAGTCTTAACGTTGTTGGTCAAATAATTTACAGTCATGGAGAAAATGTATTTCGTCCTCAACAACATGGCATATCGTTGCATAATCTGTCTTCTCTGTCAGAGTTTGTATAACGAAACGACCCCTCTCAGTCTGGAGTTCATGGGCGCTCTTCGTACTGTAGTTACTGCTCGTCTGCAATATGTGTCAATGCGTTTGCACAAATAAGCCGTTAACTAGTTTTGTATGAACACAGAGGCCCCAGGCTACTTGACGAGTTGTTGATTGAGAGTGTTTAGAGACAGGATCCCTCAGTCATAGGAAGACAGCGGCACGTGAGTCAACGTTGCGCTTCGCCCAGGCCCGTCACGGACGGTAACTGTGTCATTATTGTCGGCAATACAGGAAGGAAGTTCGCCTTGTAGCGCCCTCCACCGCCAAGTCCCTGCCTGATGACACGCCGGGCCATAGTCTGGCCACACGCCACAATAAGAATTTGGCTGTCAAAACAGATCAGACTTTGGGGTTACAGGAAAGGTCAGGTAGTAACAATCCAGTTTGAACAGATGAAAATCGCCCTGGCTCTGTGAGAAAAACATTTTTGAATGTGAAAAGATGATTTCGTTCTGGATTGTGGGGTCGGTAAATTAGTTCAATACCTTAGGTCCGCAAAAAACAGCAGAATGATACATGACTTCTGGACTCCTTGTGTTTCTACAGCCATTGGTAGGGCACTAGGATTTTGGAGTGAAAGGTCCAGCAGACGACAGGAAAATGAAAAAAAGTCGTGTGGATCGTACTCGCATACAAAAAGAAACGGACATGACATCTGCCTCTCAGTCAGGTACGGAGTGGGTCAAGGGCTGGACTTTGCGATGAATATGTTTTGGTACTGGCTGAACTTCTGAGAAAAGCCAGGTACAGCTTTGTGTGTAATAGAGAATATACAGCGTTTTGGGGCCTAAACTATAACCGTGGACTCGGACAAAATCGTCGTACAACCCGTGTAAGCGTTTTGAGGCGTAGCACAAATTTGAGCCAAAACCTGATAATAGATCAAACGAACAACTCCTACTCATCATTTCACTTCTTTGTTTGTTTGTTTGTTTGTTTGTTTGTCTGTCTGTCTTTTTAGGGATATCTGCCGATGAAATCATTTACGGTCTAGAAATACATCTCACGTCACATTACAGGCCTTCGCATTCAGACGTGACCTTAATCTTTGCGAAACAGTCCCCTTCCTTTCATTTCATCTGCTTTCTGGAACCACCCCCGGCATGTACCTTGATAAGCATATGAAAGAAAAGAAGGTAAATCAATCTTCAAACACACAACGAAAAAGAATTCTCGAAACGATATCATTGTGCCTATCTATAAACATAAGAATAAGCATATGGAAGAAAAGAAGGTAAATCAATGTTCAAACACAATGAAAAAAAAAAAACCTCAAAACTACGTAATTGTGCCTATCTATAAATACTCGACTTCTTACACAAGGTCTGTGCGCATTCATTTCGGGTGTGCAGCCTGTGCTGGCGCGGGCTACAGGTTTTCGAGCCTCTTTACTGGCAGCAGCAACAACGATGGGACGATAGCAGCCACTGAACAGCACTTGCTAAGGCGAAACAGCTCTTAAGGACTGGCCCTGATTGTGATCTTCTGGAACTGGAGGAGGCGGCCATTGACACTCCTCATCAGCTGGTTGGGAGTGAGACTGGAGTCGTCATCAACACGTGTGTGTGTGTGTGTGTGTGTGTGTGTGTGTGTGTGTGTGTGTGTGTATGTGGTGTATGTGTGTTTGTGTGTGTGTGTGTGTGTGTGTGTGTGTGTGTGTGTGTGTATGTGTGTGTGTGTGTGTGTTGCGTGCGTGCGTGTGTGTGTTGCGCGTGCGTGCGTGTGTGTGCGTACGTGCGTGCGTGTGTGCGTGCGTGCGTGCGTGCGTGCGTGTGTGTGTGTGTGTGTGTGTGTGTGTGTGTGTGTGTGTGTGTGTGTGTGTGTGTTGACCCCCGACAAGTACGCAGCCGAGACTGGTCTTAGTTGCACATCTGTTCAACAGTGTTTACAGCTGACCATGTTTTCTACTCTTAAACATCTGCATGAGCAATGAGCAAAGCTGTATCAGTCCAAAGATAGGAAATAACACTTTGGCTGCTTTTAATTGATGGTCACAAACATTCCTTTCCTTGACAGTAACAACCCGAAGCAGCACGAAGCAGAACTCAAAGAGTGTTGACAGCGCAGTTGGACACATCGAGATTTAAGCACAACCAGATCACAGACCAAAGCAAACCCGTGCACAACGTTTAGAGTCTCTACGGCGTGAGAAAGACCTGTGTCGATGAATGTCACGCAAAATGGTGTATAGTAGTAGCAGAACAGCAAAGCAAAACACTTCTGCTGTCACTCCTGAGACCCGAACCCCCGACCCCGACCCCTTGGGTCCCCTGCCATTTCAATTCCTGACTCAACGGAGAGGTTTGTTATAAATAACTATTTATTTATTTATTTATTTATTTATTTATTTATGTTTTATTTATTTGTCTATTTACTTATTCATTCATGTTTTGTTTATTTATTATGTTTTGTTCAGT
>JADBJO010000910.1:476949-479449 GCA_016801955.1 Conus betulinus | reverse complement strand
TGAGGCAGGGAACAGCAAACAATAAACAGTAAACAAGTGGGGTAGTCTTTGCTCCCATAAGGAAACCTAACACAGAGTAACTTTTATTCAAGACTGGCACAGCCTTTTAAACTTGAATAAAGTCAGACAAATACAAGACGAACAATCTAATAGTGGGGAAAAAAACAAGCGCAGGCTAACAACTAAATTGTCTTCATAGTAATGACTTGGCAGAACTTTGAACTTAAGGAGGGGGGGGGGGGGGGGGGGGGGAGCAGGAGGTTGAAGATGTTGAAGAAAAAAAACTGGGAACATGAAATTAAGAAAAAATATGAAAACTCTTCACTGGCTGCATAAGGGAACCATCGCAATCCCTTTTTTAAAGGCAGATATATTTGTATTGCCTGCTCCGAGGCCTTTCGTCCGCTGGGTCGGAAACTCATCAGGGAGACACGGCTGGCTGTATCTGCGCTCCCGGCGTCAAATAGAGACAGGCCTTTTTTTCTGGAATAGCATTCTTCTTAAAACCGAAAAAGCAGAGGAGTCTAGTTACCACTTTCCCGCGGTCACTGAGGAGAAACAATCAGGTTTCGAAATAGAGGGGAGGGGTGGAAGGCGGCAGTCTGAATCGACAAAAAGAAAAGATCACTGCAATCTTCCGATTTTTTTTTTTTTTTTTTTTTTTTTAATAAAAGCGGAAAGGGGGTGGGAGTGGGGAAGGGGTGGACTCACCTTCCGCTGGATTTTGATAAAGAAGGAAGGTGCGTGTGTGTGTGTGTGAAACATTCTTGTAAAAGCGGTGTGGAGTGGGGGATGATCTCCTTTTCCAAAGTGTCAGAGGGAGTGTTCAAATTCCTGAAAGAGCGGCCATGAGAGGGTAAGTCATGGGGTGGGTAGGTGGGAAGAATGCCCCTCCTCCTCCCCCCCCATCCCCCCACCCATCCCCCCATCCCCGAAAGTTTTCATGGGGAGGGGGGCACCAACGCCCCTAAGCCGCGCCCACCTCCCTGTCTCGTTCCGACGCTACTGCCCCTACCCCCTCCCCCCCCCCCCCCCCCCCCCCCCCCCCAAAAAAAAAAAAAAATTAGCCCAATACAGCTATTCACAAAAGATATCCATTAGATACTTAACTCTGAAAATTAATCCTTTGACATCATTGACGCATACTAACACCGAAGATGCCATCGTTTCTCATAATTATAACTTTTCACCCAAGTTTGAAAAAGAAAAAAAAAAAGAAAAAAACTCCAAAATTTAAAGACTAACATCTGAACGCAACAAAGACGAATCCTAATCTCCATTTGGACAAACACAGCAGAACGGACAGAGAGTGTGTCCACTCTCCTCACGGACTGAATCTCGGCATCTTGACTCCAGATCGCAATAGAAAAAGCTGGCACGTTGTCATGTCCAACGAGAGATACAAAGGCACAGGCCTACTTCAACAAAGACAAGGTCAACGGGACAGAAAGGCTGGGGGTGGGGGGGGGGGGGGGGGATGGGCGACAAAAGAAAAGCAAAAACAAAGATAACATAGGCAAAAGACAATGAGCGGCAAAAGAAAGAACAAAAAAAAACCAAGGCAAGAAAACAATAAGCGACAAAAGAAAAAAACAAAGAGATAACAAAGGCAAAAAAAATGAGCGACAAAAGAAAGAACAAAGATAACAAAGGCAAGAAACAATGAGCGACAAAAGAAAAAAATAAAAATAACAAAGGGAAAAGAAAAGATAAGCGACAAAAGAAAAAAGATAACAAAGGCAAAAAAGAATGAGCGACAAAGAAAAAAAATAACAAAGGCAAAAACAATGAGCGACAAAGAAAAAACAAAGGTAACAAAGGCAAAAAAAAGCAACAGAAAAACAAAGATGACAAAGGCAAAAAAAATGAGCGACAAAGAAAAAACAAAGATAACAAAGGCAAAAAATGAGCGACAAAAGAAAAAACAAAGATAACAAAGGCAAAAAAAAAGGGCGAAAAAAAAAAAAAACAAAGATAACAAGGAAAAACAAAGACGATGATAGGAATGAGGACCCTCCCTCTCCCCTCCCCTCCCCACCCCCCACAGAATTTCAAGAAGGTGGGATACAGTTTTGTATGGAAGGAGCTTCCCCCACCCCCACCCCCACCCCCCACCTCCTCCTCCCTCACCCCCAGCCCCCAGCCCCAACCCCCGACATCCCCCCACAGGGACAAAGGACAGAAAGAAGAAAGGTACGGCACCATGGAGGGGCAGGGTGAGGGGTGACAGTGAGGGGAAATCAGTCGTGACGATGACCAGAGAACATAATAGGCCTGCAGTTTGGTATCATACAGTACCATATGAACCAGCCGCCGTGCTGAAGTGGTTGGGGGTCGCGGACTCCCGGCTGGGAGGTCGTGGGTTCGATTCCCATCCGAGTCTTGTGGGATTAAAAATCTGCTCCGACCGGCTCCTACCTAGAGTTGAGTTTGCTGCGGACTCAGTTGGGAAGACTGGGACCATACAGTCGAGTTTCATCCACTTAATGGATGCGTCTCT
>JADBJO010000910.1:467904-470663 GCA_016801955.1 Conus betulinus | reverse complement strand
CCCCATTCCCCCCCCCCCCCCCCCCACCCCCACCCCGCACATCCCCCCTACATCCCTCCCTCATGAATACCAGAAATAGTAACATGGGCCTCATTGCTCATGGCATAAGACGGATGAAGCGTTGCAGGGGGTGTTTCATTCTCCATCACCCCCGTCACACCAAATCAGCGACATTGTGTAATGGAAGTATAGGAAAACTACTCATGTCTGTGTTTACTCTGATTGCCATGCAAAGAAAAACACTCAGCTTTGTTTCTGTATTGCCCCACACAAAGGAAGAAAAAAAACCATGTCTTGTTTCTGTAATGCATCACAAAGAAAAAACAACCTATGTCTTTGATTTCTGTAGTGCATCAAGGCAAAATGCTTGGTGTCTTTTTTTCTGTATTGCATGACCATACCAAAAGAAAAATAGTACTCATGGTCTTGTTATTGTTTATTGCATACCAAAGAAAAATACTCATGTCTTTGTTTCTGTATTGGCATACAAAGAAAATACTTATGTCTTTGTTTCGGTAGCCATACAAAGAAACAAATTACTCTGTCTTGTTTCTGATTGCTTCAAAGAAAAAATACTAATGTCTTTTTCGTATTGCATAGCAGCAAGAAAAATACTCATGTCTTTGTTCTGTATTGCATTCCCCCCCCCCCCCCAAAGAAAAAATACTGATGTTTTTGTTTCTGTAATTGCATACACAAGAAAAAATTATGATGTCCTTGTTTCTGTATTGCAGGCAAAGAAAAAAAAACATCATGTCTTTGTTCCTGTATTTGCATACAAAAGAAAAACCACTAGATGTCTTTGTTTCTGTATTGTGAAAATACTGATGTAAAAAAAATAAAAAAAAAAATCAATCATGTCTTTGTTCCGTATGCATGAAAAAACCACTAAGAACGCGCGTTTTGCGAAGGAAAAACCCCAATGGGTTGGAGTGTTGCGTAAAAAAAAATCATCTTGGGACTGAAGTCATCCATTGAAGAACGCGGTTGTGGAGTAGGGTGGGTGAAGAGTTGTGGGTGAGAGAGGGATGGGGGGGGGAGGGGAAGGTTTCCTCGAGGTGCACGGGGCGTGGAAGGGAGAGGAGCAGGAGTGGAATGGAGGGGCTTTTCCTGGTCGCTATCATGACTCATGCATCCCCTTCACTCCCTTCTCTACACATCAACCTCCTCTCTCTCTCCCTCTCTCAACTGTCTCTCACTCTCTGTCTTCTCTCTCTGCTCTCTGCCTCTCTCTGTCTCCCTGTCTCTCTCTCTCCCCTCTCTCACAAAACTCTGTCCTCTCTCTCAATCTGTCCCCCCCTCCTGCCTCTCTCTCTCTCTCTCTCTCCTCTCTCTCTCTTTCCCTCACTCGCCTCGACTCGCTCTCGCTCTCTCTTCAGAGTCGCGTATTTTCCCACTGGGATCGTGTGCCATGCGGAAAATACCCTACAATGTTCAAAAGGAAAAAAAAGAGAAAAAAAAAAGAAGAGAGGAAGAGACGGAGAGCAGACAGACAGATAGACACAAAGGAAAACAAAAAGACAGATACGGACGAAAGACATGAAGACAAAAAGAGAGGCAGGCTGAAAGACAGGGGGGCCAGGGGGGGGGGGGGGGGGGAGGGGGCGGGGCGATAGAACGACAAAGACAAAAAAAAACGACTCATAGAAAGATGGACCTAGGGAGAGAAAGAGAGAGAGAGAGAGGAGAGAGAGAGAGAAGAGGAGAGAAAGACAGACAGACAGAGACAGGACAGACAGACTGCAAAGACAGGACAGACGGACAGACAGACGGACAGACAAACAGACTGACAGACTGACTGTCTGACAGACAAAGGACAGAGAGACTGACAGACAGAGAACAGAGAGCGAGAAACAGACAGACAGACAACAGACAGACAGATAGATAACGAGAGCGAGGGGAGAGAGACAGAGAGAGAGACAGACAGACAGAGACAGAGAGAGAGAGAGAGAGAGAGAGACAGAGAAGAGAGACAGACAGACAGAGGGAGAGAGAAGAGAGAAAGAGAGAAGAGAAAGAGACAGAGTGACAACAGAGAGAGAGAGAGGGAGAAGAGAGAGAGAGAAGGGAAGAGGGAGAAAGAAAGAGGAAACCCCCCCCTTTCACACTCTTCAGGCTCCATTAAATAAAGGGAACTCTATAATCAAGGAACGACAACTCGTGTCAGCAGCCCGTACACACGGCGATCACAACCACTATAATCACAGCCGAGCGAGAAAATGACACTCCCCTTAAATGCACAGTCAGACGGTACACACACACAACACACCACACACACACACACACACACACACACACACACACACAACACACGCACGCACGCACACGCAACCACACGCACACACGCAAGCACGCACGCACACACACACACACACACACACACACACACACATGCTTTGAAAAAAACCAAAACTTCCTCTAATATTATACCATTACAGCCCCATCTTTACGCTTGGAAAAGAAACATACCCCAGGCGTGATTGAGGGGATGGGGAAGGAGAGGGGAGGGAAGGGGAGGAAAGGAGGGGGAAGTGGGGGTGGGGTGGGTGAGGGGGTGGGTAAGGAGGATGGGTGAGGGAAGTCTGAAAAAGCGGCTTCAAAAAGCGCTTCCGGGACTCGAAACTTCACACTGAATGTCAAAGAAAAACGTCATGGGGAAACAAGTGTACATACACGATGAGCCGAGTGCAGTTCACATTGAATGTACATACACTATGAGCAGAGAGCAATTTCACATTAAATGTACATAGACAATGAGC
>JADBJO010000910.1:452904-457904 GCA_016801955.1 Conus betulinus | reverse complement strand
CGTTACCCTGAAAACACAACGGTTTCCAAAGAGCTGTTTTCCTTAGGATCATATTGTTTTCACTAAGGACACAACTGTTTTCACTAAGGATCACAACTGTTTTTCGCAAGGATCACAACTGTTTTCGCCAAGGATCACAACTGTTTTCACTGTTTTCACACTAAGGATCACAACTGTTTTCACTAAGGATCACAACTGTTTTCGCCAAGGATCACAACTGTTTTCCTCCAAGGATCACAACTGTTTTCACTAAGGATCACAACTGTTTTCACTAAGGATCACAACTGTTTTCCTTAGGATCACAACTGTTTTCACCAAGGATCACAACTGTTTTCACTAAGGATCACAACTGTTTCCCTAAGGATCACAACTGTTTTCACTAAGAGATCACAACTGTTTTCACTAAGGATCACAACTGTTTTCAATAAGGATCACAACTGTTTTCCTTCAGGATCACAACTGTTTTCCTTCAGGATCACAACTGTTTTCCTTCAAGGATCACAACTGTTTTCCCTCAGGATCACAACTGTTTTCCTAAGGATCACAACTGTTTTCACTAAGGATCACAACTGTTTTCTCAGGATCACAACTGTTTTCCTTCAGGATCACAACTGTTTTCCTCAGGATCACAACTGTTTTCACTAAGGATCACAACTGTTTTCACTAAGGATCACAACTGTTTTCCTTCAGATCACAACTGTTTTCCCTCAGGATCACAACTGTTTTCCTCAGGATCACAACTGTTTTCCCTCAGGATCACAACTGTTTTCCTCAGGATCACAACTGTTTTCCTCAGGATCACAACTGTTTTCCATTCAGGATCACAACTGTTTTCCTTCAGGATCACAACTGTTTTCCTTCAGGATTACAACTGTTTTTCTCTCAGGATCACAACTGTTTTCCTTCAGGATCACAACTGTTTTCCTTCAGGATCACAACTGTTTTTCCTCAGGATCACAACTGTTTTCCTCAGGATCACAACTGTTTTCCAGGATCTCAGGATCACAACTGTTTTCCTTCAGGATCACAACTGTTTTCTTCAGGATCACAACACAACTGTTTTCTTAACATCACAACTGTTTTCTCAGGATCACAACTGTTTTCCTTAGGATCACAACTGTTTTCCTCAGGATCACACTGTTTTTTTCCTTAAGGATCACAACTGTTTTCCTCCTCAGGATCACACAACTGTTTTCCTTCAGGATCACAACTGTTTTCCTCAGGATCACAACTGTTTTCTCAGGATCACAACTGTTTTCCTCAGGATCACAACTGTTTTCCTCAGGATCACAACTGTTTTCCTTCAGGATCACAACTGTTTTCTTCAGGATCACACTGTTTTCGCTCAGGATCACAACTGTTTTCCTTCAGGATCACAACTGTTTTCCTTCAGGATCACAACTGTTTTCCTCAGGATCACAACTGTTTTCCCCCCTCAGGATCACAACTGTTTCCCTCAGGATCACAACTGTTTTCCTCAGGATCACAACTGTTTTCCTTCAGGATCACGACTGTTTTTCCTTCAGGATCACAACTGTTTTTCCTCAGGATCACAACTGTTTTTCCTTCAGGATCACAACTGTTTTCCTTCAGGATCACAACTGTTTTCCTTCAGGATCACAACTGTTTTCTCTCAGGATCACAACTGTTTTCCTCAGGATCACAACTGTTTTCCTTATCATCACAACTGTTTTCCTTCAGGATCACAACTGTTTTCTCTCAGGATCACAACAGGATCACAACTGTTTTCCTCAGGATCACAACTGTTTTCCTTCAGGATCACAACTGTTTTCTTCTCAGGATCACGACTATTTTCTCTCAGGATCACAACTGTTTTCCTCAGGATCACAACTGTTTTCCTTAACATCACAACTGTTTTTCCTTCAGGATCACAACTGTTTTCTCTCAGGATCACAACTGTTTTCCTCAGGATCACAACTGTTTTTTCCTCAGGATCACAACTGTTTTCCTTCAGGATCACAACTGTTTTCCTCAGGATCACGACTGTTTTCTTCAGGATCACAACTGTTTTTCCTCAGGATCACAACTGTTTTCCTCAGGATCACAACTGTTTTCCTTAGGATCACAACTGTTTTCCTTCAGGATCACAACTATTTTCCTCAGGATCACAACTGTTTTCCTTAGGATCACAACTGTTTTCCTTCAGGATCACAACTGTTTTCCCTCAGGATCACAACTGTTTTCCCTCAGGATCACAACTGTTTTTCCTTAGGATCACATTTGTTTTTCACTAAGGATCACAACTGATTTCCTTAGGATCGCATTAAATACAGTTATAGATGGATGGTAGAGCTTTTAAATTCATTATTGCTTTTCATATCTGAAAGCATCCATGGATGTTGAAATAGTTGTATTTTTTTTCATTCGTGTTAGTTGTGAATTAATTTCCTTATTTGCTTTTTGCTTTGCATCCCTTTTTGCATCAAGGCTGTAAGGCTAATGATTAAAAATGTGTTCAGTTCACTTTCAGTTCCTTCTCTCTCCTCTCTCTCTCTCTCTCTCTCTCTCTCTCTCTCTCTCTCTCTCTCTACTAATCTCACACTACACACACATAGAGGGACAGGGTAGAGACAGACACACAGAGACAGAGAGAGAGAGAGAGAGGAGAGAGAGAGAGAGAGAGAGGAGAGACAGAGAGAGAGACAGAGACGAGAGACAGAGAGACAGAGACCACACACACACACACACACACACACACACACCACACACACACACACACACATTCCGTACCCTCCCCTCATTCTCGTCTGTGCTTTTAAGACTTCAAAACGCGACGACAAGTGGACGGGCTTACCTCCCTTGTACAACCAGCATCAAAAACACTGTCCTTCCCCCCCCCCCCCTCCCCCTTACCCAATCCTCCCCCCCCCCCCCCCCCCCCCCCCCCCTCCGCAGTTCCCCTCCGCCTCGTCATCACCCCCATCCCCCCTCTCCTCTCACCGCTCTCCTGCGCACCCCTTCTCCCTTCCCGTTCTCTTTGCCACTTTCCTTCTTTCAGATCGTCAATGGCGCGGACTGGCGGAGTGATTACAATTCATTGTTGCCCTTCCCCCCCCCCCCCCCCCCCCCCCCCCCCCCCCCCCCCCCCCCCCCCCCTCTGAGTAATTCCGCTCAGGATCATGTTCTTTTCCTTGTTCCTTTTTTTCCCCCCTTCCTTTTCTTCTTCTTCTTCTTCTTGAACTTGATTTATAGTCTTGTTTTGAAGAGATCTGTTATCACAGATACACACACACACCATATGCACGGTGCTACTGTCAACCGTCAGCGAACGGAAAAAAAAAAAAAACATGTGGTACACTACTACTCCATGCAACACAGCTTGCATAACGGTGGGACCTGGCAGTAGCGACAACAAACAAGTGACATTGTGTAACTTAAAAACCAATGCTTTATAACTTATATGACGTAAATTAAAAAAAAAAAAACAAAAAAAAAAACCGATAATATTTCCGCAGACAAAGCAAACAGATTACAAGACAAAACACGCTTGCGTTTCGACCTCTTGGGTCTTCTCCAGAATATCGATGACGTGACGTGAAATACAAAACAACAAAGGTAAGCTTACATGAAGTAAACACAAATATATAAGAAGTTAAAAACAAACAAACAAAACAAACAAACATTAGACAAAGAATGTATTATAACGACAGAGAAGGGGAAGTTGTAATAGAGAGGAGACAAAAAGAGAGAGCCCGTTAACTTAATGAGTGAAATGAGTCACACCTGTTAATGGACTGGTGAAAATATAAAAAGGAGGAGGACAGCCTAACCAAGAAGTTCACCCCGGAAAGTGCGGACATCCACCATACCAAAATATACTTCCCCCATGAGGTAGGAAGGTAGGAAGGAACTGAAAGAATTAGTTCCCTTTTTTTTTTTTTTTTTTTTTTTTTTTTTTTTTTTTTTTTTTTTTTTTTTTTTTTCTTTTTTTCTTTTTCTTTTTCCTTTTTCGGAATAGGATAGGAAAGATGCGAACTACCAGTGGTTATATCGGTAGAGATTTGTAATATGCCGTTAAATACATCATTTGAAAGATAGTAACAGTAGCAACACAGTCTCTAGGTACAGTCGGAAAAAAAAACCAGTGTAATTCCCATGCTGAACGGATCCGGATCTTTCATTCGTTCCGGATCCGCGCCACAGATCCGCTGATCTGAAATTTCATGTGTTGGTCCTTGGGTCACGCTTCACATAACATATTTGGTTAAGAGAACACAAATCCTACAGTCACGCCCGCGCACTACGAACAATGATGTTCAAACTTCACTTGCTTTCAGATTTTTTTGTCTATTTTTGAACAGGTTTTTTTTTCCCCAGCATCGGCAGATCACGATTGGTTGCCTCTGAAAAGAATTCAAACTTGGCGGTAGTTTGGTGGAAGAGTGGACACGGTGTTTTACAGGGGCTTGAGATGATTGTCCTCTTTTCCTCAGCTGGCTGTAGCTTTCTCCTCCTCTGTTCTTTGGATTCGTACGCCTGCACGGTATTTCGACATACAGCGTTCAACACCTCCGTTCCCAAACGATGGTAGGCATAAATAATAATAGTAATAATAATTAATATTTATATATAGCGCCTATTCTCAGCTAGAGACCAAGCTCTAAGCGCTTTACAATCCACACTCGTTTACACAACGGGCTGCCTACCTGGGTAGTGCCGACTGAAGAGCTGCCAGCTGGCGTTTCATTCAGTCGTGTCCCGTGTCATCCAGTCAGTATCGTCCAATATCGTTCACTCAGTTTCCTTACATCCTTCATTCTTTGCATTTCTCACGCAGGGTGCATGCTGTGTGTAACGTGTCATCCAAACCAACGGCCAAACTGGCCTTCTCTTCCGAAAAGTTGGTGATGGGATTTTACCTGTGTGCAAGATATTATGCGTGTGTTAACACACGGAACCTCGGTTTATAGTCTCATTCGAAGGACTGTATGGGAAATGGAGTCAGAACCAATGTTAACTCCGAGAGGAAAATCCCCCTG
>JADBJO010000910.1:437904-447904 GCA_016801955.1 Conus betulinus | reverse complement strand
CTACAGCTTGGAGAAGACCAGACGAGTCCAGTGCTGATGATCACCGCACCCTGTCCATCAAAGCAAGCGCCTCTCCTGCACTGCCGTTTGGTTCCCAAGCCAGAGAACGACTCTGTAGAGAATCACAAAGACGAGTCACTCAGACTAGGTTAACCATCAAGCGATGCGTATAAAAATCAGCACAATGCGTACCAATCTTTAATGTCATTGGAAAATCAATGTATAGTTTGATTCGCATCAATTCTCAATAAATATTCGCAAAAAAGAAAAAAATTGTAATGACTTCAACACAGAAAAAAAAACTGTCCACAGTGACAGGGAAATCGTAGACTGTGCAATTGTATGGTCCTCCTCCTTTCAGTCCTTGTGTACGCTCACAGTTCAGAGGTTAAGGCCAAATCCATGCCAAAAAAAAAAAAGAAAAAAAAAATCATGGAATTTTACCAGTGTCCACCTTATTTCTGCTGACAAACCGTAGAATAGTGCAACACTGGCCAGACATGAAACATGCTCAAAGAGTGATGATGCTAACCACTGTGTTCACCATGATGTTGCCGAAAAGGGTCGGTAATTCTGTCCAAAACAGACATTCCTCCAAGACCACAGACGAATACACTCTGTGTTTGTTGTCCTTGACTTTTCATCGGTAGTATCTTGGACACGTTCCCTACCTCACTCCCTGAACAAAGAGATGACTACCAAGCCAAGCCAAAACCAATTCTCCATGTCAGTGGAAACCTCACATGTCGAAACGCGCTGCTTCAATATCTTCATTACATCCATTCCGTTCATTTTGGCGGTCTGTTAACACCACTATTACTCTTTTGCACTTGTCGAAGTCAGGGGGACAAAAATGCAGACTGCATGAGGGAATGGTAGAGAGAGACAAGGACAACAATCGTTAGAAAGGGAGACAAACCACTGGTATGAGCCAAAAGACTGAGGAAGGAAGAGGGTGACTGTGACACATCCCCTCATGTCATCGTCACGCCTAGTGTCACCACACACCCTCGCTCATCGGAGTCCTGCACAGATCCACACGTCCTACCTCCCTGCCACTTCTGTCACTTATTCTCTTCAAAGGTTGGCTAAGACTAAACTACACTAAGAAGTCAGTGAACTCGGCAATCTCACCAAGGCGAGAGTTTCACAGGCAAGTACGTGTTGCCCAGCATGTTTGGGTTTCAAAACGTTATCCTACTGTGTGACAGAATAGCACCGAATGACCGCTTTCTCTGTGGTTAACAGATTTTGTTATATTTGTCCAAACACATTCCTGCTTCTTTTATGTGAAAGTTTGACAAATTCCTTGCAAATTTGAGGGGTATGTATCTGGCTTCCAACAGGCCGAACCTGAGACAGAGGATGATGGCTGTGAGGTGGGATGGGGCTAGAGTGGGGGGGGGGGGGGGGGATAGCAGGAGGGGGGGAAGGGAGAGTGGGAGTGGGGGGTGGGGGAGTTAGGGTACGAGCGCGGGGGTACTGGAGACACAGTTAGGCATCATGTTTCCTGATAAAGGTGGGTGGAAGCACGCATGTATGACCTCAAAAGAGCATAAGCACGTGTGTGCGCATTCGTGCACACATACACACACACGCGCACATTAGCACGAGACAAAATGTGTGCGTGCGTGCACGCACGCGCGCGCGCGCGCGAGTGTGTGTATATGTGTATGTGTCCGTCCCTCATCTGACACCGGCCATAAACTAATCACCTACGTCACGCGAACATTCAAGCAAATCTTTTTTTTTTTTTCAATGAAAAGACAGATCTTTCAATTATTTGCCCGTAAGCGCTACCCATGACCAAGCAAATCAGTTAATCAGTCCTTCATTTCATTCATTCAGTTAATGATAACAGCACGCGATAAAGAAAGCCAGTAACTTGGAGTTTGTGGACTTCCTGCTTTCGAAAACCAGATTCCAAACTGGCATCTTTCCATCAAAGAATACAATGAATTTCATCAGATTACACCCGGAACCCGGAAATGTTATATGCATACGCAAGCAATCATTCATTCTAAATGAACCCTACCTCACTATTTGTCGGAAAAAAGTTTAGTTTTTTTTTCTTTTCTCTTAAAAGGGAAGCTATATAGTGGTGCTGCAATTATATCCCAGGTTTGTTAATTAAGCAGACACAGCATAGCACGATGTTATGTAGGCTTAGGAAGTTATTAAATGAACACAAATGAACTAAATAAACACAAGACAAAGACAAGAATCTCTTGAAAGGAAACACGTGTGCTGTTAGATACCTTTTCAACTCAGGTCCTGGGTAATGTTGAGATATCAGGGTAGGATGGAGGAGTTGGTAGAAGTAAGGAAATCTACTGCACTGACCACGAAACACTCACGCACAATAATCACGGACCAGATACTAATCAACACACACCATTGTTGTCTGCTTCCACAACTTCAGAACACCATGTATACACACAGCATCCAGCCTGATCTTTACATCCCGTGACCTAGTTTTGTAACTATATGCACAGCATGCACTGTATTGAACAAAACCTGAGCCCGGCGGATTAATGGTTTCGTGCCCGCGATTCATCAGTCGATCAATACACGATACAGATCGCCTATACAAACACGTGGATTAATCCACGGCGCAACGCCATTGTCTCTCAAGACAGACAGATGCTATCATTAACATACAAAGACACAGTGCACACTTACATGCATGCGATCCAAACGATCAGCCTGCTGTAAACCTGTCATAACCTCGGCCCAGACAACTCCGCTCACGGCCACTCTACAACTGGCAACAAGTTTAAACTTTAAACCGCTGTTGTTCGGACGAAGAGGGTCATCACCGCTGGTCAAGACCAAGGGAGGGAGGGAGGGGGGGGGGGGGGGGGGCGACAGAGAGGACGGGGAGGGCAAGAGAGGTGGGAAGCAAGGGAGATAAGAAGAGATTGAGAGAGAGTGTGAAGAGGAAGCGTCGTAACCTGTTAAAAAAAAAAGGGGGGGGGGGGGGGGGGGGGGGAACGGGAGGAGGGCGAGACATTGGGGTGGTGGTACTGGTGGTAGCAGGAATTGGAAAAGAGGGGGGGGGGGGGGGGTGGGTGGAGGGGGTGTTGATGGCTATCGTGGTCCTATGTTCGATCCGGGTTGTGAAGAGGACAAAAGCCCACAGCAGATGACTATCACCACCACCACCACCACCCTCCTTACACGGTCGACAAAATGGTCAAGCCTCATGAATATTTCTGTCATGGCCAACATGTTCTGAATATACACAGATGTCCACTGTTCTGACCTTGACTTTCCTTCAAGGTCACAGACTAAGAACACCCGTAAGAAAGAAAAAGTAAAAAAAAAAAAAACAGATTGCGGCGTTACTGGGGAAGAACGGCCAATATGTATGTATATATATATATATATATATATATATATATATATATATATATATATATATATATATATATATATATGAACACACACGAACAACGCGTCAAAGCAACGCAGATATTATAAACAATGCAAAACAGACAAGTACACTGTCGACAAAGGTGGCGTCTTCAGACTGTACAAACTGCAAACGAACTGCACAAGCCAGCACTGGCCTGACAGCAGTCGGCATGAGGATCTCAAAACAGTATTCTCTGATAGCATTCAGTATGAGAATATCAAAACAGTCTCCCCTGATAGCAGTCAGTATGAGAATCTCAAAACAGCATCCCCTGATAGCAGTCAGTATGAGAATTTAAAAACAGTATTCTCTGATAGCAGTCGGCATAAGAATCTCAAAACAGTATTCTCTGATGGCATTCAGTATGAGAATCTCAAAACAGTACTCCCCTGATAGCAGTCAGTATGAGAATCTCAAAACAGCATCCCCTGATAGCAGTCAGTATGAGAATCTCAAAACAGCATCCCCTGATAGCAGTCAGTATGAGAATCTCAAAACAGCATACCCTGATAGCAGTCAGTGTGAGAATCTCAAAACAGCATCCCCTGATAGCAGTCAGTATGAGAATCTCAAAACAGTATCCCCTGAAAGCAGTCAGTATGAGAACCTCAAATCAGTACTCCCCTGATAGCAGTCAGTATGAGAATCTCAAAACAGCATCCCTTGATAGCAGTCAGTATGAGAATCTCAAAACAGCATCCCCTGCTAGCAGTCAGTATGAGAACATCAAAACAGTACTCCCCTGATAGCAGTCAGTATGAGAATCTCAAAACAGCATCCCCTGCTAGCAGTCAGTATGAGAATCTCAAAACAGTACTCCCCTGATAGCTGTTGGCATGAATCTCATCTTATTGTGACAGCCATAAAGAGAGTACAGTTTGGGGTGTTTTGTAAACAGATATTAAATCTGAAGAAGACATTTTCTCGAAAATATATATGGCCGTTTTGTATTGTACACAAAATATGCGTTACTTTACCATTTTGGTGTGTGTGTGTGTGTGTGTGTGTGTGTGTGTGTGTGTGTGTGTGTGTGTGTGTGTGTGTGTGTGTGTGTGTGCGTGCGTGCGCGCGTGCGTTCGTGCGTGCGTGTGTGCGTGCGTGTGTGCGTGTGTGTGTGTGTGTGTGTGTGTGTGTGTGTGTGTGTGTGTGTGTGTGTGTGTGTGTGTGTGTGTGTGTTAGAAGACTTCATTACATGAGGACAATTACCCTCCCTGAATGAGAGCAGCCACCCTCACTAAATGAAAACAACGACTCTCACTAAATTAGGTCAGTTATTCTCACTGAATGATAACAATCACTCTCACTGAATAAGACAATCACCCTCACTGAATGAGAATCATCACTCTTGATGAATGATGACAGTCACCCTCATTCAAAAAGAATTATCACCGCCAATGAATGATGACAGTCACCCTTATTGAATCAGAATTATCACTCTTCATGAATGAAGACAACCACCCTCATTGAATGAGAATTATCGCTCTTAATGAATGAAGACAATCACCCTCATTGAAGGAGAATTATCACCGCCGATGAATGAAACATTCACCCTCACTGAATGAGAATTATTACCGCTAAAGAATGATGACGTCACCCTCATTGAATGAGAATTATCACCGCCAGGGAATGATGACAATCTCCCTCACAGAATGATAATTATCACAGCCAATAAATGAAGACAATCTCCCTCGCCTAATGAGATTACCACCGCCAATGAATGATGACAATCACCCTCTTTGAATGAGAATTATCTCCGTCAATGAATGAAGACAATCACCCTCATTGAATGAGAATTATCTCTGTCAAGGAATGAAGACAATCATCCTCATTGAATGAGAATTAGCTCTGTCAAATGAATGAAGACAATCACCCTCATTGAATGAGAATTATCTCCGTCAAGGAATGATGACAATCACCCTCATTGCGTGAGAATTAGCTCTGTCAATGAATGAAGACAATCACCCCTCACCGAATGAAAACAACTACCCTCACTTCAAAAGGTCAAGTACTTTCATTGCATGAGAACAATCATCCTCGTTAAATGAGGATAACATGAAACAGCTTCAAGGTCGAAGTCCCCTCAGATGCTACGGTCGACGGGGTGGGTCAAAAGACATTATTTACGTGCTGTCGCCGAGAAGCGAACACAGAACCTCTAGACGACGGGTAGCAGGGAGGATTATGGGGGGCGCAGCGGGGACAATAGATATCCGACGGGGTCATGCGGAGACAACGACCTCCCCAACTGCCCAACGCCATCCACCAATCAATTTAATGTCCCCCATAGAAACTTTGACCCGGACAGTAAATGTAATTGAGCAGTAGTGTTGCCAGCGTGTGGGTACAGCGTGTGATAGTACCGCCTGTACCATAGGTTACACACCAAACATTCATACTCTAAGGCCGCGAACAAGTTTTCGAGTATAAACAAACATATGAACGCAACTGGTTCACTCTCACATTTTTTTTTTAAAAACTAGGCCTTCAAGGCTCATTTCCCTCTTTTTTCTTTCATGCTCGCATTCAACACACACCCAGGTGGTTCCGAGCAGACATGTGAACGAGTATGAAACGTGACTATGTGGAAAAATCCACCTGGCACAAAGATAATGTTACGGGTGAGCTGCCTTGCCTAAAATCTGATTTCAGGCAGGCCTTAGGTCAGGCATGCATTGACTGTGACTGGTGCCATCGGGTGAGAATCATGGAAAATATGTCAAAGGTTTGTAAGGGTGTTGTTCTGTGAGAGCTGATAATTGTTTGGGTATGTTTGGTACTATGCTTCAAAACACTGGCATTTATTTTTTTTTATTGTGCATGGGTGCATATGCCAATGATGGCGTGTGAGCACAACATAGTGATAGCTTGTGGGACGGGACTGTAAGATCAGTCATGACTGTTGATGGCGACAGTAGTTTGAGCATCAATCTATGCCCATGGAAGTGAATGATTTTTAAACTAAAAAGAAAATCAAATAATTGAGACATAGATAATTAGTGTAGATGTTTTTTTTTTTTTTTTTTTGTAAAAAAAAAAAATCATATTCTGTGGAACAGCCGGAAACTGGTTCCTGAAATATAGTCCAGAGTAAGTTGGGGTTGCTTTGATTTGATCACTGAACAGATAGGGAAGAAGGAATTTCTACATTCCAGATACGCTGATCAGTCTTGTATAAAATGTAGTCAATGTAGCATTGATGCTGTTTTGTTAGATTCTTTTCGCTGTTGTCATATATGACGCCTTGTTGAGTTCAAGCAGTGTATCTAATGGACGTACATTCAGCTCTTCTGGCTTCTCGTCTCTTGTCACAGAGTTCATCACAAAACAATGCTAGGGAAGGTACCCCGAGGTCTGAGCAGCACGATGGATTAGTGAGCAGATAAGACATCTGCTAAGTCATAGTCATGGGACATCAATTCATTTATCCATCATCCGTAAAAGACATCTGCTAAGTCAAACTCATGGGACATCAATTCATTTATCCATCATCCGTAACGCTCTTGAAAAAAGATTTTTATCATTTTACAATGTTTTTTGAAGGGAGACATCTGCTAAGTCATACTCATGGGACATTAATTCATTTATCCATCATCCGTAAAGACATCTGCTAAGTCATACTCATGGGACATCAATTCATTTTTATCCATCAGCTGTAAAAAAACATCTGCTAAGTCCTATTCATGGGACATTAATTCATCATTTATCCATCATCCGTAAAGACATCTGCTAAGTCCTATTCATGGGACATTAATTCATTTGTCCATCAGCTGTAAAGACATCTGCTAAGTCCTATTCATGGAACATCAGTTCATTTATCCATCAGCTGTAAAGACATCTGCTAAGTCATATTCATGGGACATCAATCCATTTATCCACCAGCTGTAAAGACATCTGCTAAGTCATACTCATGGGACATTAATTCATTTATCCATCATCCGTAAAGACATCTGCTAGGTCATACTCATGGGACATTAATTCATTTATCCATCATCCGTAAAGACATATGCTAAGTCATATTCATGGGACATTAATTCATTTATCCATCATCCGTAAAGACATCTCTGCTAGGTCATACTCATGGGACATTAATTCATTTATCCATCATCCGTAAAGACATCTGCTAAGTCCTATTCATGGGACATTAATTCATTTATCCACCAGCTGTAAAGACATCTGCTAAGTCCTATTCATGGGACATCAATTCATGTATCCACCAGCTGTAAATCCTGCGCAGTGCTGGCTCGTTGCTTAACAGATGCGTGTTGTAGCGTATGTAGTCATCACATGGTGACACTTGCTTGACGAGACTGAAACTGAAACAGATTGTAGTTGGAGGGAGTAGCTTTAATGCAAGTCGATGAAACGAATTCAGTCTTTTATTGTGGATATCTCTACACCCATCTCATATAGTTAAAGCGTAACTGCTATACAGCATTACGTGCGCGTTGAAGAGAAAAGCTGAAGTGCAGCAAGGATGATGAACCGCTGAAGTTGAGATAAGAGGGAAAGATCTTTTTCTGTGAGATCTTGCTGTGTTCATTCTTCATCTATCGTGACGCCTACACGTTATCCTTACAACCTGTTATATAGACTTACCGGTCAAATGAAGAGTTAGGCAGAAGGGAGCTAACCTGGGCTTTTGGTGATTGTTTATAATCAAGATAGAGCGAACGAGCAAGCGTGGCATTAAAGCGATTTGACAAAAAAACTTGTCATGGTTTATATATTCACAGACTTTTGTTAGTTTATCTTCTTTCTGTAGAAAACAGTCTGAAGAATTCATTCATCTGAAGATGGCAAGAGTCTCTCGAAAGAAGTTATAAATGCCTTATTTATACATATTTGAAATCTGATTTTTGCACAGAACACTTTATTACATAATTTCCGGACCAGTATATTATTGCACTAATGAAATTTTGTTCATGTTATCAAAAGCTCGAAACAGAAAATGGAGGAGAATGGACTGTCGAGAGAAGAAAGAATACGTTGAAACTGTAATACATATGAGGTAGGTGATAAATTTCATTTTGTATTTGATTGTCCAAAATGTACAGCTTCACGTCATCATTTTCTGCCAAACTGGTATCTGAAAATACGTTCAATGTCTAACTTTTGTCATTTGTCAAGTAGTATTTCGAGATAAGAACATCTGCTGAATTTTGCGAAGTGCATCAAATTAAGCATGGTACTTTAAGCAGCCCCCTTTTTATGGATGCAGTCCTTCCTTGTGATCAATACGCAAAAATACAGTCCTTGCATGTTTAGCTATGCGATTGGTGTACTGTTCACTGTATTTCATTTCTTTTTCTTTTTTTTTTTTTTTTTTAGTTCATGCTGATGACCGATTGCCTATTGTTATTATCCTTCAAACCCCCAAAAGGGGTCAAAGGACATGAATAGTGTATCGTATATTGTATTGTTCTATATACTACAGTATTCAGCACCGCTAACACAAGTGTACAGTTATCAATTTGTTGAAATATGGCTAGGTCGTATCAGTCACACAGGCTCAAACTTGACAGAACAACCCCCCCCCCCCCCCCACATTTTCCACTCTCACTTGATTTATGCAGTCGGATGCGCTTCTGCTCTGCATGCGCGATTCATTGTTTTCATTGCTGCAGCTGTTTGACCAAATAAATACGCCGTGCTTTCTACTCCTGATTCCAGAGGCCGTGATGTTCATTGCACAGTAGAATGCAACATTGTTAGAGAAAGAGAATTAAAACCATTGTTCTGATTTGCCAAATTTCTGCTCTCCGTGCAGCCTACAGGTCAAGCCAACGCTTGAGCCAGGCTGTGGATCAACTTGCCATGCCACAAAGCTTCTTGTCACGTGTGCGGGCACCTTTAGGAAGATGGACGATGTTTTCAGCTGGGTGTGTTGCCGACTTGCGCATAACGTTGCGGGACATCGCGAATTGACGTGGACGACAGGACTTGGAGTGGCGACGGTCTGGTTCGCCCTTTTCTGAGTTCACTTTCTCAGCGTGAACCGACAGACCCGCGCCGCAGCAACTATTAGAAAGTTATTTCGCCCTGCCAGTGGAAGTCAGAACGATGTTTTCGTTACTGTATGGTGCGATTGACAAAAAAAAAAAATCAGTTGGTTATTAATCACCATCGATGCATAGAATATCACCGTTTTCTCCAAATAATCTGCGTCGAGGAAATCTTTTTCAACACAGTACAGGCCTTGAATTGTTTGCTTTAAAATCATGGAAAGGGTATTTTCCTTCAAAGACACGGACAAAACAGCACTCTGGAACTGTGTTCATTATCAACGTCATGGAGTGGGTTAACTACATTTAACTGATGAAGAGGAAATCTTGAAATAGGAGGAAATAAGCTGACCTGAATGTGGTAGTTGGTCCTAAAGGTGAGATGTCAGTTCCCGACGTTTCGGGCCCTAGGCCCTTCTTCATGGGGAGAAAAGTAAGGAATGAAGAAGAGAAGAGAGCAAAACCAAGACAGAGGTCAAACTAAAAACAGTGAGAAGTAATCAAGAGGAAAAGGTAGTTTTTACCTCTGTCTCTGTTTTGTCTCTCTCTCTCTTCTTCATTTTTTTCACTTTTCTCCCCA
>JADBJO010000910.1:427904-435404 GCA_016801955.1 Conus betulinus | reverse complement strand
GGGGGGGGGGGGGGGGGGGGGGGGAGGAAGGGGTTAAACAGGTTAACACAATGAGGTAAAAGAATTAACTTATCTACAGCTATGACGCAAAGTAGAAAATCCATTTAATCAAGGATTGAAAAAACAAACAAACAAACAAACAAACAAACAAAAACCTTCAAAAAACCTGAAACATGTAACTCTTCTGTCTCATCTCACCACTGGCTGTTATCTATTATAAGTATTGCCAAATGGACTTTTAGCTAAGTGCAAAAAGAAAAGATACGTTTCATTTGCTGACAGGAAAACATTTTGACTCAGCTGCACAGACGTATTTGGAATGAATTTTTTTTCATTAAGTTACACAAAAGAATGTGATCAGTTGATATGCTATGACCACATATACAATGTATATTTTTGACATACTTTGTTTTAAAACAATCCAATTTCCATCTACAGATCAAGGAACTTATCTGTCGTCTACGATAAATGTTTTGTTTGTACTTACTTACTTAACATTTCATGAATACTTCCCATTTCACTGAGTAAACCAAAACGCCCAGTTTCTCTTTCCATCAAATGAAAATTAGAAAATTGTACCTTTTCTGCCAAAGTATAGCACTCTTGCATTGACATACAGAAGTTTAAAAAAAAATGCGAATCTGATGATTGTTTTGCTCCTCTCTTTGCCAGAACATCAACCTTTTCGTTATAGTATAACTTACAGTGGGAGGGCACCCAAAGAAATGTTATTTCAGTGTCTCTGACTGAGAGGAAGTGTACTAAATTATTTATTTCAGTGATCATCTCAGGTCGAACTTTTAATCTAAAATTTTTCATTGCAGTAAGAACTGACTTGGAATCTACGCATAAAACAGCTTTAAATAAATTTTGAGGGTAATCAACAACACACTTTAAAGCCTTAATTATAGCAGTTAACTCAGCAGTGAATATAGATTTGGTTTTTTCCAGATAGTAGGACCTTTCTTTCGTTAGGCCTGGGATAATGTATGCTGCATCTGTATGTTCATTGATTAATGATCCATCAGTGTATATCTTAAAATGGTTGGAATAGTGATCGTGCAAATGCATTTTGATATGGATGATAACAAATTAGTATTTTCAGCCTTTGTTAAATCTATATGTACAATATCAAAATGTGCTCGTATTAGTTTCCATGGGAGGATAGGAGACACAAAAGATCTTTTTGCAATAGATGTTACTTTGAGGTCTGAGGATTCTAACTAAAATCGAGTAAGTATATGTTCTTAGAGTTGTTTGAGATGATATATTTTTAGCCCTTTTGGGAAAATCATGTCAAATTATTTCGGGGCCTATATTGTTGTCTATAGTAGAACTTCTTATAACAAATTTGTGCATGCAAGATTCCTGTATTCTTCCAGTGGTAATATCCCAGCAGCACTGTATGCATTTGTACAAGAGGCAAGGACTGGTAGCCCATGGCTATCTTATATGCTTTGGAATCAATACTTTGAAGTTTTTTCAATAAGTCTTTGGGTGCACTGAAGAACACCTCTTGTGCTTACGTTAATTTTGATCTGACCAGTGCAGTAGAAAGGTGCAAAAGAACAACTGTGTCCTGAGCCAAAGTATACTTGCTAATAATCTTTAATAGATTTAACTTTTTCGAGTTTTTGTTAGAATATGCTCTATATGAAAATTTCATGACAGCTTTGATGTTAAATTTACTCCAAGGAATTTCACTATTTTTGTATATTTGATGGGTATGCCGTTGACTTGAAATAAAGGCTTATTAACTGGGTCAGATCCAGTATTACATAACATCATGTGTGTTTTTTTTTCTGTTGATATTTGTAAACCATTTTCAGTCATGTAAGCAGAAAAGATATTTACTTCTTTTTTTATATAACTTTTTAATATAGTATGTGATCTGACATGTACATTTTTTTTAAATGTCACTTTCATCTATATGCATATGTCATCTGCATATTGGGCTAGTTTTTTATATTTGTGTGTGTGTGTGTGTGTGTGTGTGTGTGTGTGTGTGTGTGTGTGTGTGTGTGTGTGTGTGTGTGTGTTCATGAGTATATATGTATGTTTATGTGTACGTGTTTATGAGCATGTGTGTGTGTGTGTGTGTGTGTGTGTGTGTGTGTGTGTGTGTGTGTGGTGTGTGTGTGTGAGAGAGAGAGAGAGAGAGAGAGAGAGAGAGAGAGAGAGAGAGAGAGAGAGAGAGAGAGAGAGAGAGAGAGAGACAGACAGACAGACAGACAGACAGACAGACAGACAGACAGAGATCCATTCACAGAGAGAAAACAGATTGTTGTTCCATATGAGAACGTCTGACAGGGGCCTTCCCTCATTAATGGAGGTCAGCTGGCGTCACGGAAGCGTTGAAGACCACCCATACCCAGGGAAGACCCGCTGGCCAGACAGCACGAAATCCTTCAATTACGTTGACCGACACTATCCCCTCCCCTACAGGAAGGGGGGGGGGGGGTGTCGAATTGGAGAAGGGATGGGGGATGGGGAGGGGGACGGAGGGGAGAGGTGGGGAAGGAGAAAGGGAAGAAGGATGAAAAAAAGAAGGAGAAGAAAAAAAAAGAAAAAGCACAACAAGAAAGATCAGTGGTTGGCAACTGGCTTTGAGAGAAAGACAGGTCAGCAAGATATTATCTTTTCCTGTCTTTCTTTCTTTCTTTTTTTTTTTTTTCTTCTGGAAACGTAGGAAAAGGATTTGTACGTGTCTCCAGCTAATCTATATTAATTCTTATTCTAGTGATAATTTTCTCTTCTTTTCTTTTTCTTTTCTTCTCTTTTTCCTTGAACCGCAAAAGATACACTTTTTTTTATCTCTCAGGACCGTTACTGCAAATTGTTTTGTAAGTCGACTGGAAAATTGAAACTGAACTGTTGAAGCAGGAGTTCAGAGTTTAAGTGCAGGTCATCATCGTTGTTTTCCCTTTTTTTTTTTATCTGCATACACAGGCTGATACTCCTGCCGACACTCCCTGTATAGACAGGCAAGGATTAATCCCATCTACCCATCAAAGAGAGTGGAGTTTTGTGTGTATGGCCGGTTTTTTTTTTTTTTAATCCCCGCCATTAAGGCAGCCATAGTCCAACTTCGGGGTAAGAGCATGCTATGTGTAACGTGTCATCCATACCAACGGCCAAAGTGGCCTTCTCTTCCGAAAGTTGGTGATGGGATTTGACATGTGTGTGCAAGATGTTATGCGTGCGTTCACACACGAAACCACTGTTTATAGTCTCATTCGAAGGACTACATGGGAGATGGAGTCAGAACCTATGTTAACTCCGAGGGAAAAATCCCCCTTTACCGAAACGGCCCAGCAGAGATTCGAACCCGCAACCCAAGGATCACCAAGATTACGAGTCCGGCGCTCTATTCCACTGAGTTAATTATCTCTCTCTCTCTCTCTCTCTCTCTCTCTCTCTCTCTCTCTCTCTCTAATTCGCAAAGCGTTCGTGAGATTTCGACTTGGTATATGTGATTTGAATGTCCATCAAAGATACACTTAATTCCAAAAACTGTCATTCTGTAATCAAATCGAGGATGAAATACATTTTTTTGGGTTGTTTGTCCATCCTATAAAGATTTAAGAGATAAATACCTGCTGCATTCAGTTCGTAAGCAGCCGGTAAAACTGAAGTATTGACCATGGAGTATTGAAGCGATGGTTCAGAGGTCAAGTCCCGGACTACGCAGAGGGGATGGAACAATAGGGGGAGCGGTTATGTGTAGGGGCAGGGGAGAAGAGTTGGGGAGGGGAGGGGGGGGGGGGGGGGGACAGGAGAAATAGAGATATACAGAAGTGTTCGTGTCGTGGTAACGGTGGTGCGTGGTGGTGAAATGTGTATATGCCTGTGAGAGAGGATGCGAACGAGGAAAGAAAGAGAGAAGAGACAAGGAGAAGGGGAGGGAGAAGGCATGGGGGGGGGGGGGGGGGGGGGGGGGGGGGGGGGGGTGAAAGAGAAATTGGAGGTCAAAGGTCATCCGTCAATGTCATTATCGTTTTGCATCAAGTTTTATTTCCGGCCAGCGACTCAATGGGCAAATGACGTGTTTCCGGTGTGTCGTAGAGAGAGAGAGAGAAGAGAGAGAGAATATTCAGAACGCGCGCGCGTTTATGTGTGTGAGGGAGAGAGAAAACACAGAGACGTGCACGTGTGTGTGTGTTGTATATGTGTGTGTGTGTGTGTGTGTGTGTGTGAGAGAGAGAGGGAAAGAGAGAGAGAGAGAGAGAGAGAGAGAGAGAGAGAGAGAGAGAGAGAGAGAGAGAGAGAGAGAATGTAAATTCGGACCCCGCGCACGTGTGTGTGTGTGTGTGTGGTGTGTGTGTGTGTGTGTGTGTGTGTGTGAGGTGTGCGAGAGAGAGAGAGAGAGAGAGAGAGAGAGAGAGAGAGAGAGAGAGAGAGAGAGAGAGAGAGGCAGAGAGAGAGAGAGAGAAAGTGTGTGTGTATGTGTGTGTGTGTGTGTGTGTGTGTGTGTGTGTGTGTGTGTGTGTGTGTGTTGTGTGCAAGCACACGTATCAAACAAAAAAAAAATATAAATGTAAAACATTTTTTGCGACAAAGGTTTGAAAAAACAGTCTCTGTTCTCGTTTTTCTATCAATGCCGCCAGTTCGCAAGATGGGAGACTTCCTATTCACCGCCCGCTCCGATCTGCATGCTAATTTGGTTTTTGGTATGGACATATATGACCGTGCTTCTCGTTTCATGAGCTGGAGAAGCTCGTGCCTTACTGTAGCAAAGAAAGAAGTGGGATGCTGTACTCACAAGATATAAGCTATATATGTATAAATGAGAGAATCGGGAGGGGGGGCGGGGGAGAGAAGGGGGGGGGGGGGGGGGGGGGGGGGGGGGGGAAACGGTGTTGGAATGGGCAGATGGTAGATGGCTGGAGAGTAGGAGGGAGGGGGTGGGGGGAGGGCAGAAAAGAAGGGCAAACGGATGATGAGAGTTGGTGGTGGGGGTTGGGAAAATGAGGGTTGTGTTGGGGTTGTGGGTTGTTGGGTTGGTTTGGGTTGTGCGTGGGTGGGGAATAGGAGTAAGAAAGATTTTTTGGCGACTTTTTTTTTTTTTCACGAGTTCATTGGTTACCTGGTTCCAGAGTCGTCATCAAATTCCTCCGGGGGGTGGGGGGGGGGGGGGGGGGGGGGGGGCAGGAGCTGATTAAAATCCTGGGGAATATCAGGTGTGTTGGTCGCCTTTCCTCCGATTTCTCTCTCCCCTCTCTCTGTTGTAACTGTCTATTTACCTATGAACCTATCTGGTGTGGTGTGTGTGTGTGTGTGTGTGTGTGTGTGTGTGTGCACGTGCACGTGTATGTGTTATGTGCGCGCGTGCATATGAGTGTATGGGTTGTGTGTGTGCGTATGAGCGCGCGTGCGTAAATTATGCGAGTGTGTATGTGTGTGCATGTGCATACACGCATGCGCGTGCATTTATGTCTGTGTGTGTGTGTGGGGGGGGGGGGGGGGGGGGGGGGTACGAATCTGCCATGTCAGCGTTCTAGGGGCCCACTGTGATAATTCTTCGTTGACCTTCACTTTTCCCTAACCTTCTCAGCGTTCATGCTCCTCCAACCACCCCTGTCCCCCCCCCTCCCCCCCTCCTCCCCTCTTTTTTTTTTTTTCCTGTTTCAGTCTTGTTTTCATTTGTCAAAGTGCTACACACGCCTTTCGTCATTGGCCAACCCCACACCCCACCCCAACCTTTCCCTTCCCTCTGCTTTCTTTTTTTTTTTCACCGTCACATACCATCACAGTTTGTCCTGCTGATCTTTGATGAACGGACAGACAGGATTAAAAAAAAATATAATAATAATATAGTATCTGGAATAATTGCTGCTCTACAGTCAGATTTTTTTTTTTTGACGTGCAAGTGCCTAAGGTGCCTGTTTTTGTTGTTGTTGCTGCTGTGCTTGTTAATTGCGAGCGAATGCAATCGTCTAGTTGGGTGTTTTTTTTTTTTTTAATTTTTTTTTTTTCTAATGTTGTCAAGGAGATGTCTCCCTGTTTGTTCTGTCTGTTCAGTGTTGTCATTTTTGCCAGGCGACTAGGGTCGTAAGCAGCGTTCGTTTGGAGTTAGGGGTGTGTATTTATTTCAGCGTGGGAGCGAGAGTTACCCTGCTTGTTTGTTAGAGTGTTTAGTACATTATGTGTAAAGCGCTTAGAGCCCTAGTCTTTAGAGAATAGGCGCTATGAAAATTAACATCATCATTATTATTATTATTGACTGTTTACTGTTCTCTGCCTCATTGAGTATTTCCTTTTTTTTCCTATGATCTAACGCCTATAGGTTTTTAACCTTTGCAGTGCTTACTAGGTCGACCACGATCCACAGACACAATGAAATTCTAATCTCTCTTGAAACTGTTATATTTTCTACTGAACGTTGGGTATTTGTCAAAAACAAAAGCAGAAAAAGAAAAAAAAAAAAAGCTGTCAGTTAGCTGGTATATGTACATCACTAGTGAGAAAAAATATTCATCTGTGTCGCTAGAAGGAAACGATTCTGGTGATATGTGTTGTGGAAGACCCATACAGTGAAGAGATGTGATCGAGCGTGGCAGTAGCGTCCATTCAGAGGTATAGATTCTTCAAGACTGTTTGAAGGACGTGAGTGTTGTATGATCTGTATCATCTGAAGAGGGATAAGCAGTAAAAACACACACAGCAAAGCCTAGGTAAAACTGTCTAGATTTGGGGTCGACTCTCATCATCGGAAATGTGGAGTCAAAAAAGTGATGTCCCTAAAGGTTAAACTGCAATTGTTTGTCCACGCCCACGTTGTAACACACACACACACACACATACTCACTCACACACACACACACACAACACACACACACACACACCCACACGCACACACACTCACTCACTCACATACGCTCACACTCACAAGCAGGCACGCACGCATGTGCACACACACACACACACACACAACACACACATACACACTCACTCACACACACGCTTACAAGCACGCATGCACACACACACACACACACACACACACACACACACACACACACACACACACACACTTATGCAGAGACTTCAAACCGAGGGCCGTTTTATTCCATCAGACACACGCAGCCCTGTGTAACCAACATACACAGACACTGAACACAACGCTAGCTCTACCACAGCTGGTAAGTACAGACGACCACTTCCACTTGGTCCACCACAAACAGAAGCCATGAAAAAACGTCACAGACTGGACTTACACCACGCAACACAAAGGAACAACACAAGAGAAAATCAATGTGGTCTGACGTAAGTTTAAGATCCTTTGTTGTTGTTGATGATGTTGCTACACTCACTGAAATGATGTATTCTGACTACATAGTTCAAGTATTTCTGTTGTTGATGATGATGTTACACTCGCCATACAGACATCACCCCCCCCCCCCCCAACATGTGGAAAGCGGTGCTGATGGTGTTGATGATGTTGTTGCTGTTATATTTTGCTGTTACAGGGGTCAGTCACCCTCAGGATTTGGAAGGCCA
>JADBJO010000910.1:415404-422904 GCA_016801955.1 Conus betulinus | reverse complement strand
AAGAAAAAGACTGGCTCCTATTTAGCCAGTCGCTGGAAGCACAGCGACGGCTTTTCTGTCTGTCTGTCTGTCTTCTTTAACAGTCCTGGCCGTCTCGTTTCTGCTGAGGGAGACTGGTCTCCAAAGGAAAGCCTGGCAACAAACTGCCCAGTTCCAGCCATCTGATCACAGGCCTCTCCCAGAACCTTGCTCTCATTTCCTCACCGACACTCTCGACAACCCCCCCCCCCCCCCCCCCCTCCTACACGCCCCCTCCAATCTCCTCCAACCCCCGTCCCCTCCCCTCCTGGTTGACGCCTTTTTATGAGCCAGCCCTGTCGTAGGTGTGTGTTCGATAAACCTGTTTCTATTCCTTCATTCCTTCTGTCTATCCGCGTGCGTGCCGAAACTCATGTCACAGCAGGCCAGCCTTTTGCACGAAAGAAGCGCGCAGTTATGTCATCGAAAAGCTGCACGCCTATGTCCCAAAAGAGCGCTGCGTCCAAAAAAAAAAAAAGAAAAAAAGTGAGTTAATATTACGATTGGATGAACTTAATATTTGTGAGCTGCAAGGCTGATGCACCATATGCACGCAGTCTCTCTCTCTCTCTCTCTCTCTCTCTCTCTCTCTCTCTCTCTCACACTCTCACACACACACACACACACACACACACACACACACACGTACACGCGCGCAAGTCTGCACTCAACTTTAAGACGTGTGTGTGTGGACTATTTTATTATTTTCACTCTCACTTTTTAAAGATGAACACAGGTACAACCACACCCGCTTAGTAGTAGCACACATCCTTACACACACACACACACACACACACACACACACACACACACACACACACACACACAGCGCGCGCACGCACACACCAGAGCATGCACGCACACACGCACGCACGCACACACACTCTCTCTCTCTTTTCACACACACACACACAAACACACACACACACACACACACACACACACACACACACACACACACACACACACACACACATACATGCGCGCGCGCGCATTATGGCATGAGAACGCGCTCTCCTAGACATGCAAAGCGTGCGCCTTGAGGTGGACCTTATTAGCGGTGCCGTCTTTTTCACTGCTCCACTGACGTGGTCCCCGCTGTCGGCTAACAACGAGCAACTGAAATGAAGCGTCGCCATCTACTCTGAGCTTTGCTCCCCCCCCCCCCCTCTGGTTCTTTGGATCGTACAGTCGATTACGGAACAAAGACCAGTGACTGAAAACAGACGGCTTCATCCATTCGAAGTTTCCACTTTTTGAGCTATCACATTACACAAAGATCTTTTGGGGGGAAAAAGAGAGAGAGAGGGATCAGTCTACTTATCATCTGGAGTGTTTACACCATTACAGAACGAACACTATTATTAAAAAAAAAAAAAAGAAAAAAGGACTGATTCTGTCCATTCACTGTCATGATTTTTCGGTTACCACAAAATGCAGACCATAGACAATACATACAAAGAAGCGAATGACAGATCACGGACTGAATCGTCGATTCGCCTTAGGGACTGTTTACTTGCTTGATTATTGGTCAGTCTCTCTCTCTCTCTCTCTCTGTCACACACACACACACACCACACCACACACACATGCGCACACACACGCGCGCGCGCGCACACACACACACACACACACACACACACGCTCTCACACATACATGCGCGCGCACACACACACACACACACACACGCACGCACGTACACACAGACACATGAACACGCGCACGCGCGCGCGCGCACACACACACATACACGCACACACACACACACACACACACTATGGGCTGACCTACTGACTCGCTATTCCGACCGTTTAAATCACTACAGACTGACTCAGGCCTCAAAAGGGGAATGGATAGAAACAGGCCGACTGGTGATCAACCGCTTGTTTGATAGGGTACTGGTAATTTGGGCGATAAGAGAGAGAGAGAGAGAGAGAGAGAGAGAGAGAGAGAGAGAGAGAGAGAGAGAGAGAGAGAGAGACAGAGACAGAGACAGAGACAGAGACAGACTCCGGCGTTTAATAACAAAATAACCGTGGCCGATATTGCATGTAAAATTCATGACAAGCTCTTCCATCAAAAGGAGACCATCTCAGGGACCCGCTGAATATGCATGAGCGTATGGTGCCCCAGACCGAGGCGGAGATGAAGGCAGTGACACCTAGCGGGAGACCGAGTGACAGGGCACGGCTTTCGGCGCCGCTGGTCAAGTGCGTCTCCATGGAGACACTGTGACGGACAGGAGACGCTTCCCATTGTTGGGAGCTCGCGCACTCTTTCCGCCCCTGGTCATCATCACGCACGTGTAACGCTTCCATCAGATTTCCTCCACAAAAGACCCGCCGTCACTCAGGAAGAGCAAAGACCAGCAAATTAGGGCGCGGCAGAGGGACCCATTCTGACGTTTGATCTACTTTCCCTGTATCCAGCGTTCAGGGCCCGAACCTTCACTAACAGTGTGAACGTTCTTTTTATTGCAGCTGTTTTCCGACCTTCCTCTACGCATATGAAGACGGGGACCCCTCAGGGCAGGCCTTGGAAAGAAGCAGCCACGGCCAGGTGGTGTTGCAAGTTACTAAGCACTAAAAAAATACACTGGTCTCATCACCGAAATACAAGCGTGCTAAGACCGTCAAGCAGCACAGTGGGATCATACGAAGATCTGCTGACATGACTTCAGAAAAGCAAAGCTGTACTGGTAACGACCACGTTACGTGATCCAGCCAACGGCCTTGCTGGACATGCACCCGAGGAACTTTGCTGAGGCAGGGAGCGGCGGAGGAAGCCACGGTGGACGTGCCAACACTGCAGAATGGACAGGGGAAACATCTGACCACACCCGCACCTCGCCACACGAAGGACGGACCGGGAGGGTTTAAAAAAAAAAAATGAGAGAGAGAGAGAGAGAGAGAGAGAGAGAGACAGACAGACAGACAGACAGACAGACAGACAGAGAACCGACCACCTGACAGACAGAGACAGATCGTGTGTGTGTGTGTGTGTGTGTGTGTGTGTGTGTGTGTGTGTGTGTGTGTGTGTGAGAGAGAGAGAGAGAGAGAGAGAGAGAGAGACATAAGAGAGAGAGAGAGAGAGAGAGAGAGAGAGAGAGAGAGAGAGAGGCGGCCACTGGGGCTGAAAGCTGACGATGTAGTTGTCCATGTCGCTGTCACGCAGGGCAGGGCAGTTGTCCTTGTCGCTGTCAGGCAGGGCAGGGCAGTTGTCCTTGTCGCTGTCAGGCAGGGCAGGTCAGTTGTCCTTGTCGCTGTCAGGCAGGGCAGGGCAGTTGTCCTGTCGCTGTCAGGCAGGGCAGGGCAGTTGTCCTTGTCGCTGTTAGGCAGGGCAGGTCAGTTGTCCTTGTGTCGCTGTCAGGCAGGGCAGGGCAGTTGTCCTTGTCGCTGTCAGGCAGGCAGGGCAGTTGTCCTTGTCGCTGTTAGGCAGGGCAGGTCAGTTGTCCTTGTCGCTGTCAGGCAGGGCAGGGCAGTTGTCCTTGTCGCTGTTAGGCAGGGCAGGTCAGTTGTCCTTGTCGCTGTCAGGCAGGGCAGGTCAGTTGTCCTTGTCGCTGTCAGGCAGGCAGTTGTCCATGTGGCTGTCAGGCAGGGGCAGTTGTCCATGTGGCTGTCAGGCAGGGCAGTTGTCCATGTCGCTGTCAGGCAGGGCAGGGCAGTTGCCCATGTCGCTGTCAGGCAGGGCAGGGCAGTTGTCCATGTGGCTGTCAGGCAGGGCAGGTCAGCAGCAGACGGAGCCGGCTGACAGCCAGCCCAGGACGGCCAAACCCTCACTCTCAGCCGTCCTGCCTGGACTTCCGGCCGCTGTCACAGCGCCTTGCCTGCATTGCTTCCCTTCCCTCCCATACGGCTCTGACGTCTCTCATCTTCTCCCCCCTTGCATCCATACCCGCGACCCCCCCCCCCCCCCCCCCCCCCCCCCCCCCCCCCCCCGCCCTCCTATCTATTCAGCCCCTACATCTCCATATCGCACCCCCCCCCCCCCCTCTCTCTCTCTCTCTCCCCCGTAGACAGGAAGAGGTGGAGAGGGTTGAGTTTCCTTTCCGCCCCATGGGAAACTTCATCCGGCCTTCTTAACCAGGGATGACGTGAACACAGCACGCAGGATCAGCAGAATGCAGACCAAGACAAAAGACACAAAAAGGAATCGTTGGGACAAAAACATCCCCAACAAAACAAAACACACACACACAAAACAAAAAAAGACAGCTTCAGTTCCATTCTAGCCACGCCAACAATTCACGGCTCTTTCAGGGCTGTCACACACACACACACACACACACACACACACACACACACACACACACACACACACACACAAAAGAAACTCTCCAGACAAAAAAAAAGAATGAACAAATAAATAAAAAGGAAAAAAAAAAAAGAAGAAACAGGGAGAGCTGAAATGGATGAAGAAGAAGAAGCAGGTGGATGAGGAGGAGAAAAACGAAAGCAGACAATCTGCATAATGCCTCTTCTGATCAAGTTTCATCGCCTCTGCAAAGTCATCTCAACCATACAACAAAGAACCAAGGTTCCGTGAGTGAACGCACGCATAACATCTTGCACGCTGCTAAAAACCCCATCAACAACTTTCGGAAGAAAAGGGCCACTTTAGCCCGCTGGTATGGATGACGTGTGCACACACAGCATGCCCCGAAAGAATGAAAATTGGAATGGAAAACGGACGGCACGACGAGGGAAACGACTAAACGTGGCGCCAGTTGGTCGCTCTTCAATCGGCTCTACCCAGGCAGGCACCGCTTTGTGTGATAGAAAGTGTAGATTGTAAAGCGCTCAGAGCTCGGTCTGAAACGGAAGACCTGCGCAGTATAATCACTCATAATACTGATAACAACAACAGCAGCAGCAAGAAGAAGAAGAAGAAAGAAGAAGAAGAAGAAGAAGAAGAAGAGAAGAAGAAGAAGAACAACAACAACAACAACAACAACAACAACACACAACATCAACAGCAACAGCAACAACAACAACAACGTTAGATACATTCAAATACAGTACCTTCACACCCACCGAGGAAGGTATGTCAGACTGGGCTAACCATCTCAGGGGAGTGGGGGGGTCTGGGGTCAGCACTGCACTGAGGATCCCAGCACGACATGTGAGGGCAGGGCAGCGAAATCAGTTAGTTAGTTACTTTATTTTATTTAAAGTCTTTTCAACGTGTCGATGATTTTAGACTCTAGCATCAAAAACAGCAAAATTGTGTTAAATTTCTAACATCATAAAAAATGAGAGAGAGAGAGAGAGGGAGAGAGAGAGAGAGAGAGAGAGAGAGAGAGAGAGGGAGAGAGAGAGAGCGAGTTACAAGAAACGTGCAATCAGACTACATAACAAATAACTAGCTAAACTAAACATTGAAAGGTTGAAAAGATTAAACTGATCCCAAAATAACTTAACATTAGAAACAGGCAGAATATATTCTACGACTTTCGGAGGTAGGAAAGTTTTCATTGAAGCACATTTTACCAGTATATGCTCAACTGTCAGTTTTGCAGAGCAGACAATCTTAAATGTGTTTACAGTTCTTTGTCGTTAAAGCATTTAGCAATTAACAATTGATCTACTTGCACATGGAGCATTCAATAATGAAAAAAAAAAAAAAAAACTTTGTCCCAGAAGAGAAAAAACATCGTATCGTTGCAGTGAAAACAGCAGTGATGACACTGGATACCAGCCTAATTGGAACTCGCCACGTTTTGACGGCCAACTCATCGCTGTACCTCTGGTCAAACCAGACATTGACACTGACCAAGATACTGACCGAGGGATTTTGAGGATCCGTACATTGTCCGGCATCAAAACACTAAGGATTCGGGGGTCATCTCGTGATGTTTATGACAATACAAAGCACCGGCAATTTCTTCATTTTTTTTTCTGCCACAGTATATTGTACTGTGTTGTGCTGCATAGTCTTGTCTTTGGTTCCATTTGCCTCAGACTCATTTTGTATCAAACCGCCCATCTCCACTCTCCCTCAGACTCATTTGTCTTAAACTGGTCATGTCCATTCTCCCTCAGACTCATTTTGTGTCAAACCGCTCATCTCCACTCTCCCTCGGACTCATTTTGTGTCAAACCGCTCATCTCCACTCTCCCTCAGACTCATCTGACTTAAACTGCTCATCTCCATTCTCCCTCAGACTCATCTGTCTTAAACTGCTCATCTCCACTCTCCCTCAGACTCATCTGACTTAAACTGCTCATCTCCACTCTCCCTCAGACTCATCTGACTTAAACTACTCATCTCCACTCTCCACTCTCCCTCAGACTCATCTGACTTAAACTGCTCATCTCCACTCTCCCTCAGACTCATTTGTCTTAAACTGCTCATCTCCACTCTCCCTCAGACTCATTTGTCTTAAACTGCTCATGTCCACTTTCCCTGAGACTCACTAGTCTCCAACTGCTCATTTCCACTCTCGCTTCCCTTTTCCCCACACCCCCCCCCTCCACCACCCCTACCTTCTCTACACAACCACACTCGGTATCCTTATCCTGTGGCTGTCCACGAGAATCAGCTGTTCCCATGGTGCCATCTAGAACACTGCGGCCAAGTTTCTTGAGTAGTGGTAAGGTTGTGTGTATAGTGGACGTGGACTCGGCCGTGCGCCGCTCGTCCGGGAGAAAAAAAAAACAACAAAAAAAAACCCTGCTCCGGTTCATCTCTTTTCCAACTTACTGGCGATGGCCAAGCCGTGCAGAGTGCACCCGGCCTGACCCGTGTGATGGAGAGCCCTGATTTTGCCGGTAGTGCAAAACCGTACGTTCCCCAGCAGTCTGGGTGAAGGGACCGAACTCCTCCTCGGATTTTTTTTTTTTTTTTTTTTTTTTTTTTTTTTTTTACACTTGTAATCTTTCTTTCCAACATGGACGATGATAAACTCTCACCGCCGCCGTGAGGTTCAAATCATTCATTTACACAAAAAGTGACAAGAACCATGCCAACATAGATATTCGCTCTGCTGCTTTGGGAAACACAGCACATGAAGTGGGAGAACATGGTAAGCAGTAATTTATCTTCTTTCTTTTCCACCAAATGAACAAGTTTACAAATAAATCTTCAATTTTCGAGCCAATACTATTCATATGAACAAAAAAGTGCCAAAACACGCTTATATTTTGTACATAAACTCAGGAACATGTATTCAGAAGTCCTCGAAGGCAGCTGGCTCCGTCCGGGTCTGCTAACCGTTGTTATGCACGCTTCCAAGGACGCGGCCAACCGGATGGGGCACGGCTTTGCAGTGCACTACCGGGTCAGGATCCATCATGTGCATAGCCTACGTTGTGGCTTTTGACCTGACAGACAGGACACTGCCCATACACCCACTTTATACAACACAAAATGATGCTTAAGAAGTCATACTGGGTCATCTTTTTTTCCCGAGTGGAGAGGCCACTACTCCGACTCCCCCACCCCCCCCCCCCCCTCTCCACCTAACCTTCTCCCCACGACCG
>JADBJO010000910.1:387904-410404 GCA_016801955.1 Conus betulinus | reverse complement strand
CAAACAATAAGTCGCAGGCAATAAATCTGTTGCCTTGACAGATGAAAAAAGGGCAGGCTACTCGCATCCCCAGCAATAATGTCTGCTTTTGCACGTCGCAGGCAGAAAGAGACAGAGAGACAGACACAAAGAGATAGACATACAGACAGAGAGGCAGACAGAGAGACAGACAGACAGAGACAGAGAGAGAGATTCCGAGAAAGAGGCACAGACAGAGACAGACAGAGAGAGGGGGGTCTCTTGGGCTACCAAGCCCCAAGGCTGTTTCCAGGTCAATTGTGTGTACACAGGTGTTTCCCCCCATCAAGGTGTTTCCCCATTCAAACCCCTCTTTTTTCTCTTTGTGGTGTCATCACCTTCCGTCACCCTTAACGGCACCATTCACCACCCGCTCATTTCACCTCCTCCTTACACAGCCACACCCCCACACCCAAGCTTTCCTCAACGATCGCAGGGGAACACCACCACTGAAGTCCGTAGGGTGCAATCAATACCAACTCGTCGCCATCAGGCAACAGGGCAAAGGAGACACTGCACTGCCGCCGTGTCATCATTTTGCCGGTGATCAGTGGTGCCTGGCACACCGCCACTAAGCAAGCCTCATGCTGGAGACAATAGATGCTTTGATGTGGAGCCGGAGTCAGTTTGTGTTCGTCCTACGACTTTCTCCCTGAGAGATTATTGGTATCGGCCAATGCGGCCTCGGACGTGGAGAGGATACCTAACCGAGGACAACAAGAAAGAAAAGAATGAAGGAGCACTTTTTATGATGGTCAATGAGGACGGGATGATGACGATGAAGCCATGAACGCAGAGGAGTGTGCTATGGATCCCAAGGCGATCACCATGAACACAGAGAGCTATGGGCCCCAAAGGGATCACCATGAACACAGAGAAGTGTGCTATGGATCCAACAGCGATCACCATGAACACAGAGAAGTGTGCTATGGGCCCCAAAGGGATCACCATGAACACAGAGGAGTGTGCGAATGGCCTCAAATCGATCATCATGAAGACAGAGAGCAATGGGCCCCAAAGGGATCAGCATGAACACAGAGGAGTGTGCTAATGGCCCCAAAAGGATCAGCATGAACACAGAGGAGTGTGCTAATGTCCCCAAAAGGATCAGCATGAACATAGAGCTATGAGCCCCAAAGGGATCAGCATGAACACAAAGGAGTGTTCTATGGGCCCAAAGGGATCATCATGAACACAAAGAACTATAGTTCCCAAAGGGATCACCATGAACACAGAGGAGTGTGCTATGGGCCCCAAAGGGATCACCATAAACACAGAGGAGTGTGCTAATGGCCCCAAAGGGATCACAATGAACACAGAGCAGTGTGCTATTAGATCACCATGAACACAGAGAGAAATGAGCTAATGGCCCCAAAGGGATCACCATGAACACAGAAGAGTGTGCTGTGAGTTCCAAAGCAATCACCATGAACACAGAGGAGGAGTGTGATAATGACCCAAAAAGGATCACCATGAACACAGAGGAGTGTGATAATGACCCAAAAAGGATCACCATGAACACAGAGGAGTGTGATAATGACCAAAAAAAAAAAAAAAAAAGGATCACCATGAACACATAGGAGTGTGATAATGACCCCAAAAGGATCACCATGAACACAGAGGAGTGTGATAATGACTCCAAAAGGATCACCATGAACACATAGGAGTGTGATAATGACCCCAAAAAGATCATCATGAACACTGAGGAGTGTGATAATGACCCCCAAAAAAGGGATCACCATGAACACATAGGAGTGTGATAATGACCCCAAAAGGATCACCATGAACACGGAGGAGTGTGATAATGACCCCAAAAGGATCACCATGAACACAGAGGAGTGTGATAATGACCCCAAAAGGATCACCATGAACACACAGAGGAGTGTGATAATGACCCCAAAAAGGATCACCATGAACACGGAGGAGTGTGATAATGACCCCAAAAGGATCACCATGAACACGGAGGAGTGTGATAATGACCCCAAAAGGATCACCATGAACACAGAGAGAGTGTGATAATGACCCCAAAAGGATCACCATGAACACACAGGAGTGTGATAATGACCAAAAAAGGATCACCACAGAGGAGTGTAATAATGACCCCAAAAGGATCACCATGAACACAGAGGAGTATGATAATGACCCCCAAAAGGATCACCATGAACACAGAGGAGTATGATAATGACTCCAAAAGGATCACCATGAACACAGAGGAGTGTGCTAATGGCCGTAAAAGGATCACCATGAACACAGAGGAGTGCTCGAATGGCCCCAGAAGGATCACCATGAACACAGAGGAGTGTGCTAATGGCCCAAAAGGGATCACCATAAAAACGACTCGGTGTGCTATGGGCTCTAAAGAGATCGCCATGAATGACCCTTATCAGACATGAGTGTGTGCCATAGGATCCCCATAGCTGACTCGTATCAGAGGAAGGGGAGTGCGGTCCTTCAGGAAGGGGAAGACAAGAGCTGGACAGGGCAGATGGAGCACTGACAGGGAAACACACAGCTCTGACGGGTCAGGAAGTGAGGGAACAGTGGAGTCCATGCAGGAACCAATACCAGACGAGCTGCACTAAAGAATAGACATCGCTGGCATGGAAAACACGAGCGCAGGCATACACGCACGCATGCACAGGTCAGCGAAAGAGAGAGAGAGAGAGAGAGAGAGAGAGAGAGAGAGAGAGAGAGAGAGAGAGAGAGAGAGAGAGAGAGACAGACAGAGAGCCAGACAGACAGAGAGGGAGGGAGGGGCACACACACACACACACACACACACACACACACACACACACACACACAGAGAGAGAGAGAGAGAGAGAGAGAGAGAGAGAGAGAGAGAGAGAGAGAGAGAGAGAGAGAGAGAATATTCTGACAATATTCTGACCCACACCAATAAACTATACCCCACCCTGCTCACTACCGCTCTCTCTCTCTCTCTCTCTCTCTCATACGCACACGTGCATGCAAACATGCACGCGCGCGCGCGCACGCACACACACTCACCCCTCCTACAAACACACTCACATACACACTCACACCGCTCACCCCTCCTACACACACACACACACACACACACACATATGCGCACACACACTCACACCGCTCACCCCTCCTATACGCACGCACGCACGTGCGCGCGCGCGCGCGCGCGCGCGCGCACACACACACACACACACACACACACACGGGCGACCATAAATCTCCCAACTCGGTCACAGACCAGGACCGGCTCCAACAGTCAACCCACACACATCGATTTCTCTCTCTCCACACACACACACACACACACACACACACACACACACACACACACAGGGGCCAGCCAGATTTGTTGCCGGCCCTTTTACATGCACCCTACGCTGCCCTCCAACACCACAAAAAACACAACGTCCAGTCCCCACCTCCCACCCTCCCTATCCCCATCCACGTCCCCCCCCCCCTCCCCCCCACTGTCTCTCTCTCTGTCTGTCTGTCTCTCTCTCTCTCACTCTCGGTCATACCTTTAACATCCTTGACCCTGGAAGCCTAAACTGTGTGTCTGATAATTATCGCTGTGCCAAACTTCTATTGAGTGGAGGGAGGGTGGGGGAAGGGGAAGGGGGGACGAGGGGAGGGGGGGAGGGGGAGGGGAGGGGAAAGGCTGGAAGACAGAACGTGGACGCAGGACACACGAGGAGGACGGGTGTGCCCACACCAACCCGACAGCAAACGCAGAGGATAAAGAAGAGGAGGAGGAGGAGGAGGAGGAGGAGGAGGAGGAGGAGGAGGTGGTGGTGGTGGAACAGGAAAGGGAGGATAGCACTCCAATTCATTTCTCAGCCAGCGCAGGTTGCAAGACGACGAGAAGGAATGGAAATCAATATAAAACTCAGCCCGACCCTCCCGTGTCTCCCACCCCCACCCTTCTTCTCTCTTCCACCACCCCTCCCCTCTTCTCCTCCCCCCCCCCCCCCCCCCCCCCCATGTTAGTCCCAGACCTGATGGGCAGTCTCTCTCAGATAGGTGTTTATGGAGGTTTTACGGGCACTTGGCTGGACAGGCCTTTTTTTTTTTAACGGCCGTTGCTCCGACTGAGCTCTTTTAACTACCACAGTCTTCTTTGGCACAACGTAGACGCCCTGGGGATTTTGCCTTCACTACTCTGTATGTAGACACGGCAAGACCCATTTCACCCCCATACACTCCTCTCTGAAAATCTCTCCCTCAGTTCGCAGCTAGCTGCACGCACGCGTGTGCGCGCATCCCTCCCCCCTCCCCTTCCCCCAACACACACACACACTCCACAACCCTCTCACTCACACACAGTCACAGTCGGACAAACAGAGAGAGAGAGAGAGAGAGAGAGAGAGAGAGAGAGAGAGAGAGAGACTCACCTCTCCCCACTTTCGCCCATTAGGAAATCATAGGAACACATTACAGACAGACACGTGCACACAACGGAAGATGATCAGGTCTTGGTGGGCCAAATCACTTTCCCTCTTCGCACACTCAGTTTTCATTTCTTCCCAGCAACTTCAGAGTTCCACAATGTTCAGTATTAGGCCTCCTGCTATTTCCGTTTTACACTGATGATCTGGCATTGTGTTGAAACTACACCGTGGAATGTTCACCGGTGACACTGCTTCGGAATACAGTGATGTTGGCACCCAGCAGCTATGCAATAACATCCCTAAACAAACAAATAAACAAACAAACAAAAAAGCTTCAATCGTTTCGTTAAATGGACACAATTAAACCGTACTGCTCTCCATCTTTAAAAAAAAAAAAAAAAAACACTCATGGAGATTCCTTCAAGACAGAATTGTTAAAACTTTAGCCAAAATCTACCAGTGCTTTGCATTTTCTAGTGACAAGATCGAAGAAGCATCCGCTTGCAAAATCTTAAGAATAACCATAGATAATAATTTGTCATGCTCAAAGCACTTACAACGTTTATGTATAAATGTTACCAATATATATATATATATATATATATATATATATATATATATATATATCTGTTTATTAGACATTTTAGTAGTATATATATATATATAAATATATATATTCAAGAATAACAGATTGAGAATTTTTTTTTTTAAAAACTTGGTACGGAAGAAAACTATTTTTTTCCCCACTCTTATATTCAGCCTATTATTGCTAATGTCTGAATACACGGAACTCAGCTACCTGGGACCCAACCTACACACACACACACACACACACACACACACACACACACACACACACACACACTTAAGGCCAAACTTCTGAATAACAAACAATTCCTAGTGCAAAAGATACTCCGCAGTATAACGCTGCACTTTCTGTCACGAATATGATTACTTTGACTTACTTTTAACGGCTATCGAAAATCACATGTAATTTAACCTCCCATTCACAATTATCAATTTGCACAGGTCTCGTCTGACATATTCCAGAGGCTGACTGTAAAAATCATATCCCACAAGAACGTAGAAATCAATAAAACTACATTTTAGAAAAAAAAAAAAAAAAAAAAAAAAAAAAAAAAAAAAAAAAAACTAAAAAGAAAAAGAAAAGAATAGGAAAGGAAAAACGAAACAAATGAAACATGATTTCAGTAATCTGGTGACTGCTTCAAATTTGACTTCTTCACATCCTAAAGCGCATTTATCATGTTGTCATTAATGTGTCTTTCACTGTATCATGTGTGCGCGAGTGTGTATCTATACCTGTCTCATGGTCTTTGTCTAACTCTCTATATCTCTGCCTGTCTCTCTGTAAGTCAGTCGTTCTCCCTGTTTCTATCTTTCTATCTACTCTCTCTCTCCACCCCTCACCCCTCTTTCTTCAAGTCTACCTAATTTTTGTTCAATAGCTTCTTATCCCAAATGGCTTTATGCATTGGTTTTGTGTAGTGTTTTTTTTTTTTTTTAAATATAATAATGTATTTCGGTATTTTGTTTGATTTTGTTTCTTACATACGTAGTGTTTTTTTTGTTTGTTTTGTTTTTTTGTTTTTTCCCCCCAGAGGGCTAGACATTAAAAAAAAATGCCTTATCCATTACCCTCTCATAACAAAATTCGTTTGTTCGTTCGTTCGGTCTGTCTGCCTTCCTGTCTGCCTGCTTGCCTACCAAACTACTTACGTATCTATAACAAATTCGGGTTCTGGTGCGTTCAGTTTCCACCATGAAAAATGCAGCATTCGTAAAAAAAATTGTCCTGATAAACACCGATGACCTAACTAAATGTCTGGCGTTTCAGGTGAAATGGGTGGAAGAAAGAACCCTCCTGCAGTCAGTGACACTGTGAGTTGATGACTTCTTTACATATTCTGCAGCCTGTGCACTGTGACTGGATGACTTCTCTACAGAATACTGCAGCCAGTGCACTGTGAGTTGATGACTTCTCTACAGAATTCTGCAGCCAGTGCACTGTGAGTTGATGACTTCTCTACAGGATTCTGCAGCCAGTGCTCGCGGAGTTGATGATGACTTCTCTACAAGATTATGCAGCCAGTGCTCTACGAACTGATGACTTCTCCACAGGATTCAGCGCCCAGTGCTCTCTGACTTGATAACTTCTCTACAGGATTCTGCAGCCAGTGCTCTATGAGTTGATGACATCTCCACAGGATTCTGCAGCCAGTGTTCTATGAGTTGATGACATCTCCACAGGATTCAGCAGCCTGTGCTCTATGAGTTGATGACATCTCCACAGGATTCTGCAGCCAGTGATCTGTGTGAGTCGATGACTTCTCCACAGGATTCTGCAGCCAGTGCTCTATGAGTTGATGACATCTCCACAGCATTCTGCAGCCAGTGCTCTGTGAGTCGATGACTTCTCCACAGGATTCTGCAGCCAGTGCTCTATGAGTTGATGACATCTCCACAGGATTCTGCAGCCAGTGCTCTGCGAGTCGATGACTTCACAAGATTCTGCAGCCAGTGCTCTATGAGTCGATGACTTCTCCACATGATTCTGCAGCCAGTGCTCTATGAGCTGATGACATCTCCACAGGATTCTGCAGCCAGTGCTCCGAGAGTCGATGACTTCACAAGATTCTGCAGCCAGTGCTCTATGAGTCGATGACTTCTCCACAGGATTCTGCAGCCAGTGCTCTATGAGTTGATGACATCTCCACAGGATTCTGCAGCCAGTGCTCTGTGAGTCGATGGCTTCTCCACAGGATTCTGCAGCCAGTGCTCTAAAAGGTGATGGCTTCTCAACAGGATTCTGCAGCCAGTGCTCTATGAGCTGATGACTTCTTCTCCACAGGAGAGGACATCAGGATCTTCCTCCTCCTCCTCCTACTACTCCTCCTCCCCTCTCTCTCTCTCTCTCTCTCTCTCTTGTTAAAATATACAAATCTGTGTGCGTCAGCTGTGAAAAACATGTCTCTCATCGAAATTCTCTTTTACATTTCTAAACGCTGACGAGAGTTCCTGCGACTGTGCCATTTTGCCCCTGACAATCAATACGTCTGTCTGACAATGATTTTTATAGAAAGGAGTTTCACTCCAAATCTCTGTGTGCCAACCCCCTGTATGTCTTTAAAATACAGGCTCTTTCCAGGTTGACAGAATCGTCTGTCTCTGGGAGGTCAATCTGCTGGAGACAGAGAGGAAACACTCCCCCAGGTAAACAAGTCTCTCCAAAGAACCAAGTCCTGACAAGATGGTTCTTGCGTGACAGTTTCCCATGCACCATATTGCTACGAAGTTAATCTAACTCTCGTGACCCACGCTTTGATCCGCCTCTTATATCTCAAGGGAGTGTGCATCTGGTTATGCAGTACACGGCAAGCCATTTTCGCTCTGGTGTTTGCATTTTCTGATAATATCTGACCACACAGACACATGCAGTGATCTCTCTCTCTCTCTCTCTCTCTCTCACACACACACACACACACACACACACACACACACACACACACACACACACACACACACACACACCTCCCTCCCTCTCTCCCTATACACCATGAATCAATCGGTGTCTGCAAGTATAACGTTGTATGGCATTCTCTGATCAATGCCTATGAGGTTGTGGAGAGATGAACTCATGTGTGCGACATGCATTATCAGACCTTATTATCCCTTCGTATGTTAGGCCTATGGGCTGGGTGTCATAGTGTGCATTCTTTTTTGGTGCCTTAGCGCGAATGATACGAAAGGGAGATTGACCACAAGAGGTCCTAAATATTTAAATGGTTACTTTATCTCCCATATATGATCACATCATCATTATTCGCATTATCATTATCATTAGCAGCAGCCTTATATTTTTATTCTGAAAAGCACTTGTATTGCGCCTATCCTCAGCTAGAGGCCACGCTTTAAGCACTTTACGATCCACATTCTTGTTCACACAACGGGCTGCCTACCTGGGTAGAGCCGACTGAAAACCAGACTGCCGGTGTTTCATTCAGTCGTTTCCCGCGTCATTCAGTCAATATCATTCACTCAGTTTCCTTCCTTCCTTCCTTCAGTTTTTCACTCAGGATGCATGCTGTGTGTGACGTATTATCCCATACTAACGGTCAACTGGCCTTCTGTTCCGAAAGTTGGTGATGGCATTTTACATGTGTGCAAGATGTTAAGCGTGCGTTCACACATGGAACCTCGGTTTACAGTTTTGTTTTGTTTTTTTAAGAAATGTAGTCAGAACCAATGTCAACTTCGAGAGGAAATCCACCTGTACCGAAACGGCCTGAGGGAAAATCGAGCTCGAAACCGCAGGATCACCACATGGGTGACGTGCATGGGGAACTCAGAACACCATTAGAAAAAACTCAGAACACCATTAGAGAATTTTGAAGTTCGACCAACGAATCAAACATTTTCCTTTCACAGAGTTTAGAATTCCGGGACAGATTTAAGAACTTTTCAAACAAGAGCAGACACATATCTCTAAAAGACCCCTTCTATAGCGCCAGAGCTATACTACATACAGAGAGCGACCTCTGAGAAAAAGGTGATGAGAAACTTTGGCGTTACTTTATTCGCCTTGTCATAAACACGTTTCCATGGCTGCGAAGGTATCCACATTCGATTTCACCAGAGCATTCTATGATGCCTTCATCGATGACTGGCTGGGTAGGTATCATGTGACGAATCTATTTGGAGTGTCAGAAGAATCGGCTTTCTCTCGTGTTCATCACTTAATAAGTGTGCAGGACGAAAAAGAACTGTTGGATAGCACTGCACATCTAGCCAACGCAGGTTGAACTGATAACTGTAATGGAAGGTTGAGTTCACGAAAATTCTACAGATCTGCACGAGTACTTCCAAACTGTTTCTATTTATGTGCACGTGGGCCCATCCCTAAAACTTTCTCCATTCTTCACTTCGTTTTTTTTTTTTTTTTTTTTCCTCTGGGAATGATGATAAATAGTTGTTAGTGGGTTTTCCTACTTCCGAGTGTTTCTTTTATTCCTGGTTTCTTCGCCCGAGTCATGGTGTGCTGTACATAAGCAGCACAGCTGTCGATTCCTGGATTCTGCTGTATTCTTGCTTTTTTTTTTCTCTCTCCATTTCACTATTCCTTTGTCTTCTACCGCTCGTCACAGAGTAGGTACCCCGCTTTTAACCAGCCATACCGCGCCTTGGCTTAAGGCTGTGTCCGACCAATTGACATAGGCTAGAACACCAAGGCTACACGAAAATGTTGTTATGCTCTGTTTAGTTGTGCAGGGGTTGTCAGCAGTCGTGACAAGCTCCTGGCATAAAATCATCAGTCTCTAAAATCCCTCGAAGTCGGAGTGTGGCCGCCCACGTGGCAGGGTGATCAAAAATGGTCACACACGTAATGTTTTCATTCCTAGCTGATACATTTTTACCGTAGTGTTCAAGTGCTTCGGCTGTTCGGCTGATCCCCCGGAGTCTCTGAGTCTGGGTACGACAACAACAACAACAACCACCACCAGCCACGCTCTTCTCCTCCCCTGACTTTGTTTGCCCAGACCCCGCCACGAGTGCTGCGCCAAGTCTGCGCCTTGAGGCATCCTGTGCTCGTGAGCTCGACACCAAGAAAATGGCGGCATTTGTCTCACACACGGTAATGAACATTTGTCTCACACACGGATAATGAACACTGCTATGCCCAAAACTCCAGCAAAACAAGATAAAATTTTCACACGGCTTTCAAACACGAGGCTCTAACTCAATACCCCACAATGGAACCTCCCTTTGCGAGACAGATACCTTCTGTCAAATACTCTGGTCGGATTCGTTTAAAAAAAAAAAAAAAAAAAAAAAAAAAAAGTCAATTCTTGTGTTTATTAGGCATTCGTGTACCATTTTGAACTGTTTCATTTGAATTTAAATTCACTTTGACCCTTGACGGAATAAAAACTCTCTCTCTCTCTCTCTCTCTCACGAACACACACACACACACACACACACACACACACACACACACACACACACACACAGAGGAAAGAAGTGTTTGACGTGGAGTGAGCGACAGAGATTTCTGCAGTAGAGCGGTTCAATGACGCACTGGCATTCGTTACATGCAATATAGATTTCCTTTTACCCCCCCCCCCCCCCCCCCCCCCCCTCTCTCTCTCTCTCTCTCTCCCCTCCTTCCTTCTGGCCTCATCTGCTTTCCCACTTCAGCTCACGGATGACTTCTGTTGTCCCTTCAGTTAGACTCTGATCTGTCTGACATTTCTTGTAGGAGATACCACATGGCTGTGGAGAATTCAAGTTGACAAGATCCGTACGTTCTTCACTCAGCTGACTAATAGTCATATGTGTGTGCCTATTACTAGGAGTCGTTTCGAGGCGACCTGTGATTTGTTTGGCCGGTCGGCTTTTGCCTCTCACAACGTGGAAGAAGACTGTAGTTGTTGGCAACGCCCGTATAAACTAACTGTCTGTCTCTCTCTCATGAAAGTGATGCGTGCGGAGGGTGGGAGGACGCAAAGGAAGGAGAGAGAGAGAGAGAGAGAGAGAGAGAGAGAGAGAGAGAGAGAGAGAGAGAGAGAGAGAGAGTGAGAGGGAGAGAGCAGATTGCCGTTCTGTTGTTTGGGATTGACCTGCAGCTCCTTCCGTTCTGGTCCTCCAATAACTCTTTTATTCCCAATTAGTTTTCCCTCTCACTCTCTCTCTCTCTCTCTCTCTCTCTCTCTCTCTCTCTCTCTCTCTCTCTCTGCGCTCTCCGGCAATCTCTTAAGAGAAAATCGTGATTTGGGCTTTTTTTTTTTTTTAAAGGTAAAAAAAAAAAAAAGGAGGAAAAAGACCAAAGATGTCATTTCCTGGGCTGCCGGTGTAACGGTCCGTACTTTGCCCAGATACGGCAGGAACCAGCGTCTCTCTCTCTCTCTCTCTCTCCCCCCCCCCCCCCCTCTTCCACCCTGATCCTCTCAGGATACACCGTTTCCATGTTTAAAGATGGCAGCGGAAGGAAACAAATCGATTCACACACACACGCACACACACACGCGCGCACAGAGAGAGAGAGAGAGAGAGAGAGAGAGAGAGAGAGAGAGAGAGAGAGAGAGAGAGCGAGAGAGAGAGAGAGAGAGAGAGAGAGAGAGAGAGAGAGAGAGAGAGAGGAGAGACAAGAGAGAGACTGAGACAGACAGACAGACAGACAGACAGACAGACAGAGACAGGCAGAGAGAGTTATTTTATTTTATTTTTTTCTGTCTAATCCTCCGTGCAACTTCAGCGGCATTAAGTGTATGCCACTCATTCCGGCTCTGCCTGTCCACAGCCACATCCCTACTCCGTAGCTGCGGCATCCCCGGCACTAGCAATCCACACAAAGCGGTCCCTGCCAAGTCCCCGTGAGGCCACCCTCCAGAGGCCACCCTGCCCCGCTGCCGAATCACTTCAGTGCTGTTTTCCCGAGCCTGTTCTCACAACGTACGCAGGACGTCACCTTCTAAAGCTACTGCCGAAACGATGTGATGGGTGTTCGTCCGTCAAATCGACGAGGACCACTTCAGTCATCAAGAGGGTGTGGTCGGGGGGGTGGGGTGGGGGGGGGGGGGGTGGATGGGTGGTGGTGGTGGTGGTGGTGTAGATGATTTGTGGATATGCCAGGGCTCATCAAGCCAAGCCAATGCGTGCACGGAATGTGTGATGACAGCTTGGACACGCAATGCGGGAGCCCTGTCCTTGATCGCTGGTGCGGGCTTTCCATGCCTGCCCTCCTTTCTTCTCATATATTGGCTCCTATGTGAAAAGAGTAGCACCATATAGCTCGATCCATAGCAGTTTGTTCAAGGATGTTTTGAGAATGTCTTTGAAGCGTTTCGTCTGACCTCCATGGAAACGCTTTCCTCGTTGCAGCTCACCATAGAAGAGTCTCTTGGGTAGCCGGTGGTCTGGCATGCGAGCTACATGACTTGCCCAGCGAAGCATCAGGAAGGTGTGGATGCTCGGCAGGCCTGCTTAGTCGAGCACCTCTGTGTCTGGGATTTTGTCCTGCCATTTTATGTTTAACAATCTTCTGAGGCAGGCTGTGTGGAAGTGATTCATGTTCTTGGCCTGCTGATGGTACTCTGTCCACGTTTCACACGCACAGAGGAGTGTGGGGAGAACTCCTCGGTACACTTTCAGCTTGGTCTCGAGTCTTGCAGCCACTATGACTGAGGGTCCTCTTCGAGAATGGCTGCCATGTCCTTTTAATGACAGTCCCTGTAAACTTGCCCAGTACAGCAGATGATCCCAACACAGACTCACCTAGGCAAATACGCGGAGAGGAAACGGACACTGCGGTCACAACGACAGCAGGGCGTGAAGGGCCATAGAATGTGATGCTTCTTTTTAAAGGGACCGATGAGGATGAGGATAATGAAGATGATGCTCCGTTCTGATCAGAGATCACATAAACGGTTTGTACTTTACTATCCCTCCTATCCCCCCTCCCCCCCCCCCTTTCGTCCATGCCTTTCAACAATTTCCACTCCATACCCCACCCCCCCCCCTGAACTTTTTCCAGTGAACTCTTTTCCAGTAAACCTCTTTTTTTTTTTTTTTTTTTAATGAATCATGTTTTATTTCAAAACAAATCCACAAATAAGGACTACAAAACGCATAAGACAATAACAACCACAAAACATGATCATCATGATCATGATCATAATCATCATCATGATGAGGACGATTACGATCAGTGAACTCCTTTTCCAGTGAACTCTTTTCAGTTTCACAGCCACAGAATTCCACGCTGTTTTTGTTTGTCAGTTGGCCAGTGCTGGTGCTTGAAAAAGGTGTCATAACAAACCAAAATATTGCAACTTATTCATGGGTGTTGAGTGGCTTCAACTGTTTTACATCCAGGTTACGCTTTGCTTTCAAAATATATCCCTGCGTTAATCAGACCCGAGAGATAACAGGCATCTTTAAGCGTTTGGCCAGAAAACTGGAGCAACACTCTCTCCTGTCAAGGGAATCAAACCTGACGGCGCAGTTCCTGACTTCTCATTAAAGGTCACAGCACACTGTTTCTCTGGGCAGAAGCCGGTCGAGGCAGAAACACTCTCCCTGTACTATATGGCTCTGATAGGACTCAAACCCTTCATCTACCAGCCCTCAACCCATGACGCTAACCACTCTGCCACTGTAGCTGCTGTAGAAGACGGGCAACTTGGTCCTCACAAGCTTATTTTCTGAGCGTAAAAAAAAAAACAAACAAAAAAAAAAAAAAAAAAAAAAAAAACCTGAATCTTATCATGCCCAAAGTTAATAACACAAAAAGTTAACTTTTAAGCAAAATAATGATAGGCCAGAGAGACGACCCGACCCCCCCCCCCCCCCCCCCCCCCCACCCCCCTCTCCTGAGTATCCTGTGCAAAGCAAAAAACGTTCTCTGAAATGAATGTCATTTATGACCGCAAAAGGGTGAAGAGACGAGGCAGGACACGATGTAACACGTGAAGGGGCACTGAAAGTGTGGGACATGGGGGACGGCGCAGGTGCGCGAGAAAAGGAAAGGAGAAGGGGGAGAAAGGAAACAGGAGGGAGGGGTGGGGTGGGAGTAAGGGGTAGAGAGAGGAGTTGGGGGGGGGGGGGGGGGGGGGGAAAGGGCGGTCCGGAAAGGAATTAGGAAATGAGAACCGAGTTGCAGTTGCCGATCAATACATTGGGTTGAAGCTGAAGGCAGAATTCCCCCAACCCCCATCTTCCACATACACACACGCATGCGCGCGCGCACGCACACACACACACACGGGCGCGCGCACACATATACACATGCGCACACACGCACGCACGCACGCACACACACGCACGTACGCAGGCACGCACACACACACACACACACACACACACATCACACCAGTTCAGTTGCGGACTGTCCACCTTACAGACCACCAATACAGACAAATGCTGCTCATTACTATACATACACAGGCAGGTATTTTAAGAGCAGTGCTGCTGACTGATACACACACGCAACACCAATGGACACAAAGTCCAGCGTTGTATTTTTATCACACAAACATCTACTAACGAAAGACAGGATCTGTAGATTGTTATACATACAAAACTAACTAACAAAACAGAAGTACTGTATACTGTTATACCTACAAAATCAACGAACGAAAGAGAAGTACAGCATACTGTAATCATTCAAAGGCAACTATCAAAAGTGCTGTAAACTGTAATAAATAAAAAGTCAACTAACAAAAGAGAAGTGTTGAATACTGTTGTACAAAGTGTAACGATGACAACAGAACAGCTGCGCACTGTCTACAAAGGTAACTAATCAAAGATGTTGCAACACGTACAAAATCAAAGGCAACTTACAAAAGAGAAATGATGTGTATCTTTGCACAGACGAAGATAACTAACAAAAGAGAAGAGTTGCTTCTCGTACAGAGGCAGCCAACAAAAACAGATGAGACATAGAGAGTTGTTCTGTTATACATACAATGGCATTCAACAGTGCTTTACATGTCACACAGAAAAAAAGGGCAACTTAAAAACAACGACAGTGTTCAACTAAGGCTGTGGGACTGGTCGTGTGTTCTTTTTTCATTTAGGCTCTCTGTGTCCAGGGAATAAACTCATCCATCCATAGCTTTCAATTTCTATATCATGCTGCTCACAGTCCAACCGACCGCAGCGGGTATATCAGGGCTGTCACAAGGTCATCATCAATACTGCGACACCACCAGAACACCAGCAGCAACTCCAGGAACGATGACAGTAAGCCAACAACGGTTGACACTCACCTCTCTGTGTGGTTCCCCCCCTTCATTCGGCTTTCTGTTCTTTCAAGGCTCCGTTGACAGATCAACAGTGACTGCCCCAACAACAACAACAACAACACTACTACAACCTTGGCAACACCACCAACAGCTGGAAGACTGACCTCATCTGTGTCCTGCTGGCTCAGCCCCCAACATTTACAACACAGTCTCACCTTGTCTTTCTCCTTCTCCCGGCTCTGAGTTTAACGCCCACGCCCCGTCGATCACCAACATTCTTTTACAACACCCAGTCTCACCTTGTCCCTCTCTTCTCCTTCAGCTTGGCCTCTGCCCGGCGCACGCCCTCGTCCAGCAGGTCCACCAGGCGCACCGTGTCCCCCCAGACCGTGTCTTGAACTTCTTCCTCCTGCCACACACACACACACACACATACGCCATCAGCCCCATATATGATATAACATGTCGGTCATCTGGCCACTCTGACTGAGGAGAGAATCCTACGTAGCAAGTCATACAACCCCAAAACGGTATAAAGACAATGCACGGGCTCTGCAATACCAGACACTTAGTAAACAATGGTGAAAAGAATGCTGTCACCTCCTGAGGCATGTGGAGGAAATAGCTTTCACATGAACAAGAACAGATACACAGACACAGACACAGACACACACAAAAACCCCCACAAAACACACCCACACATACACACACTATTCATAAGCAGTTTCTGGGAGACGAATGACCAGAGCCAAGTTGAAGTGTCCGGAAAGGGGACGTCAGAAATCAGCTCATCACTCTCTACCACAACCGCCTGCTTAACTCGCTCTGCTGCCATCTAAGAATCCCGTGAAAATGTCAAACTTTGCCATGGAAAACACACACACACACACAACAACAACAACAACAACAACAACAGCACACACAACAACTACAACAACAACACACACACCACCACCATCGCCACCACCACCACAACAGCAACCTCACACACACACACACACACACACACGCGCGCGCGCCTAAGAAGTGGGAGGCAGGGATAGAGAGAGGAGGAGAGAGAGGAGAGAGAGAGAGAGAGAGAGAGAGAGAGAGAGAGAGAGAGAGAGAGAGAGAGAGAGAGAGAGAGAGAGACAGACAGACAGACAGACAGACAGAGACAGAGAGAGAAAGAGGCTGTTCCAGGCTGATGACAAATATGGTCCTGTAGAGGAAGGGGAGGCAGCGCCGGTGCCAGCCCCAAGCTGTCAATGCGGATGCCGGCAGCGTGACTCAGTGTTACCGAGACCTTTCACTGCTGACTCCATGACGTCATTCACCTCGCCCTCCCGCACCTTATCCTCGCCCTCCCCTCCATTTCCCCTCCTTGTTTTACAGAATGTCACTAGTCTCCCAACAGTCACGGTACATACGGTACAAAAAAGGGGGAAGCAGAAAAGGAAAAAGATAAAGAAAAAGAAAGAAAAAAAAAAAGAAAGAAAGAAAGAAAAAGAAAAAAAGAAAGAAAGAAACGACATCCCGATAAATGTCACACACCCCACCTTCACGTTCTCTTCTTTTGCATCCCGCCAAACATCGCTACACTCGCACAAGGTAGAAGGAAATAAAGAAGAAGAAAAAAAAAGAAAAGAAAAGAAAAAGAAAAAAAAAAATAAATAAAGGGGGGGGGGGGGGGGGGGGGGAAAGAGAGAAGAGAGAGAGAGAGAGAGAGAGAGATGAATGAAAAGGTAAATCAAAATACCAACGCGCTGTGAATGTCCGCGCGCTTGTTAATCCTCAGTGAATGACAACGCCCTTGTTATCCTTCAGTGACTTACCACGCCTTTGCTATCCTTCAGTGTGAATTACCGCACCTTTGTTATCCTTCAGTGAATTACTGCGCCTTTGTTATCCTTCAGTGAATTACCGCGCCTTTGTTATCCTTCAGTGAATTACCGCGCCTTTGTTATCCTTCAGTGAATGACCGTGCCTTTGTCATCATCCTTCAATGAATTCCCAAGTCTTTGTTATCCTAAAGTGAATTACCAAGCCTTTGTTACCCTTCAGTGAATTACCAAGCCTTTGTTATTCTTCAGTGAATTACCAAGCCTTTGTTATCCTTCAGTTCATTAACGCGCCTTTGTTATTCAGTGAATTACTGCACCTTTGTTATCCTCCAATGAATTACCGCGCTTTTGTTCCTCCTTCAGTGAATTACCACGCCTGTGTTATCCTTCAGTGAATTACTGCACCTTTGTTTTCCTTCAGTGAATTACCGTGCCTTTGTTATCCTTCAGTGAATTACCGTGCCTTTGTTATCATTTAGTGAATTACCACACCTTTTTTATCCCTTGGAGAATTTCCATCCATTAGTGAATTACCACGCCTTTGTTATCAGAGAATTTCCATCCATCAGTGAATCACCGTGCCTTGGTTATACTTCAGTGAATTACCGCGCCTTTGATATCCCTTAGAGAATTCCCATCCATTAGTGAATTACCACACCTTATTATCCTTTTGTAAATGACCACGCCTTTTTATCCTTTAACGAATTACCACGCCTTTATTATCCTCCAAAGAATGATTTTGCCCTTGTTTTCCCTCAGTGTGTCATATCGCCCTTGTTATCTCGAAAGACCGCGCCCATATTGTCCCTTCGTGAATTATCGCGCCTTTTATATCCTCCACAGAATGACTTTGACCTTGTTATCCCCTTACTGGATGACTATATCCTTGTTATCCCTCAGTGTATGACTACGGCCAAGTTATCCCACAGTGAATGACTATGTCCTTGTTATCCTCAGTGAATGACTATTTCTAGTTATCCCTCAGTGAATGACTATGTTCTAGTTATCCCTCAGTGAATTACTACGTCTTTGTTATCCCTCTATGAATGACTATGGCCTAGTAATCCCTCAGTGAATGACTATGTCCTTGTTATCCCTCAGTGAATGACTATGTCCTTGTCATCCCTCAGTGAATGACTATGTCTTTGTTATCCCTCAGTGAATGACTATGTCTTTGTTACCCTTCAGTGAATGACTATGTCCTTATTATCCCTCAGTGAATTACCATGTCTTCTTTGTCCCTCTGTGAATGACTATGTCTTTGTTATCCCTCAGTGAATTACCATGTCTTCGTTATCCATCAGTGAACGACTATGTCTTTGTTATCCCTCAGTGAACGACTATGTCTTTGTTATCCCTCATTCAATGACTATGTCCTTGTTATCCCTCAGTGAACGACTATGTCTTTGTTATCCCTCAGTGAATGGCTATGTCCTTGTTGCCCCTCAGTGAATGACTATGTCTTTGTTATCCCTCAGTGAATGAGTACGTCCTTGTTATCCCTCAGTAAACGACTATGTCATAGTTATCCCTCAGTACATGGCTATGTCCTAGTTATCCCTCAGTGAATGACTATGTCTTTGTTATTTTTCAGTGAATGACTATGTCTTTGTTATCCCTCAGTGAATGACTATGTCTTTGTCATTTTTCAGTGAATGACTTGGTCCTTGTTATCCCTCAGTGAATGACTACAGCCTAGTTATCCCTCAGCGAATGACTGTCTTTCTTATTACTCTGTGAATGACGATGTCTTTGTTATTCCTCAGTGAATGACTACTGCCTAGTTATCCCTCAATGAATGACTACGTCTTTGTTATCCCTTAGTGAATGACTATGTCTTTGTTATCCCTCAGTGTATGACTATGTCTTTGTTATCCTCAGTGAATGACTATGTCCTTGTTATCCCTCAGTGAATGACTACTGCCTTTGTATCCCTCAGTGAATGACTACGTCCTTTGTTATCCCTCAGTGAATGACTACGTCTTTGTTATCCCTCAGTGTATGACTACGTCTTTGTTATCCCTCAGTGAATGACTACGTCTTTGTTATCCCTCAGTGTATGACTAAGTCCTAGTTATTCCTCAGTGAATGACTACGTCTTTGTTATCCCTCAGTGAATGACTACGTCTTTGTTATCCCTCAGTGAATGACTACGTCTTTGTTATCCCTCAGTGTATGACTAGGTCCTAGTTATCCCTCAGTGAAATGACTACGTCTTTGTTATCCCTCAGTGAATGACTACGTCTTTGTTATCCCTCAGTGTATGACTAAGTCCTAGTTATCCCTCAGTGAATGACTACGTCTTTGTTCTTCCTCAGTGAATGACTACGTCTTTGATATCCCTCAGTGAATGACTACGTCTTTGTTATCCCTCAGTGTATGACTAAGTCCTAGTTATTCCCCAGGGAATGATCACAGTCTTCGTATCCTTCGGTGAATGATGACATCCCTGTAAGGTCTCTGGTCCTTGTTAGCCCTCCCTGAATGACCCCACATGCTTGTTATCCCTGGGTGAACGACAGACCAATTTGGCAATGCATAGTTTTGTCCCGTGGAAATCTAGAGAGCAGTAGACAGTAAGCAGATGAGGGTGGGGATGTGAGAGAATGAGAGAGTGAGGGAGAGAGAGAGAGAGAGAGAGAGAGAGAGAGAGAGAGAGAGGAGAGAGAGGAGGGAGAAACAGACAGACAGAAAGGGGAAGGGTGACGGGGGAAGGGAGGGAAAGAAGAGAGCGAGGGAGGGAGGAGAGAGAGGAGACTGACAGACAGAGAGAGCGAGAGACAGAAAGAACAACAACAAAAAAAAGAAGAAATGAGTTTCATCCTACGACTCGTTCCAGCTGCTGCCAGCACCACCACACCACCACCACCCACACACCCACCCACCATCATAACATGGCCTCCATTGCCCAATCAATACAGAGCCTGGTGACGACCCCCAAGCCCAAATGCCACTCGATGTTAAATTAAAATGACATTTACGTGGCTGGCATTTGACATAGGACATACATATCAGGTGGTTTTACGCCCCGGTTCGATAGGCAGCCACTGATGATGACTAGGCAAGGCTGATTTGGCTAGTGCAGTCAGATCTTCGTGCTTTCCTTCAAGAGCTGCGTGGTGAGGCAAGAACAAAGATGGAGACATGGGGAGATGGGGTGGAGGAGACAGAAGAGCAGCAGGGAGGCAGGGAGGGTGGGAGGAGGGTGGGAGATAGGGAGGAAAGGAGAGGGACAGAGAGAGAGAGAGCAGAGACAGACAGGTAAACAGACAGACAGACACAGACAGAAAAGCGGTGGGAGGGAGGGAGTGGGGAGAGCGAGAGAGCGAGAGGCAGACACAGAAAGGCAGACAGACAGAAAGACAGGGAAGGGGACAGAGGCAGAGAATGACAGACAGACAGACAGGCCGACAGACAGACAGACAGAGACGGGGAGCGGAGGGGCGAGTAGAGTTTCCAATGGGGCATTATTCTGTGATGGATTCTGTGTTTACCGACACCGCCACCACGTTTTCCTGTTTTCCCCAGCGAGCCATCGCTCTGTCATGGAATCTGTGCTTATTGCCACCACAACCATTTCTCTCCCCAGGCCTCTACAAGCAAGCAAACAAAACACGCTCGGTGATGAATGTGTGTGTGTGTGTGTGTGTGTGTGTGTGTGTATGTGCGTGTGAGTGAGTGCGTGTGTGTGTGTGTGTGTGTGTGCGTGCGTGTGTGTGTGTGTGTGTGAGCGCGAGTGATTGCGTGTGTGTGAGTGTGTGTGTGTGTGTGTGTGTGTGTGTGTGTGTGTGTGTGTGTGTGTGTGTGTGTGTGTGTGTGTGTCGTGTGTGTGTGTCGTGTCGCGCGCGCGCGCGCGTGTCGTGTGCGTGTATGTGTGAAAGCATGTGTGTCGTGTGTGTATGTGTATGTGTCGTGCCGTGTTGTGTTGTGTGTGTGTGTGTGTGTGTGTGTGTGTGTGTGTGTGTGTGTGTGTGTGTGTGTGTGTGTGCGCGTGTGTGCGCGCGCGCGCGCGCGCGCGCGTTGCGTTTGTTTGAGAGAGAGAGAGAGAGAGAGAGAGAGAGAGAGAGAGAGAGAGAGGTGGCCAGCAAGGGGGAGGGGGGGGAAGAGATACAAATAATATTTTGGAAAGAAATTTTGATTAATCGCCCCCCACCCCTCCTCTGTCTGTCTGTTTCTCTCTCTCTCTCTCTCTCTCTCTCTCTCTGCACACTCCCTCTCCCCCACCTCTTTCTCCCCCCCCCCCTTTTTTTCCTCCCCCGTCTTTCCCGTAATTCCCATCAATAGCAGTGGAATGAAGCCAACAGCCCAAACATACCTGAAACACTTCCCCGAGCTTTGCAGACACAAGATCAGCACGGCCGTCTCGCCCTAAGACGCAGGAGAGAAACAAGCCCTTCGCCAGGGGATCAGAACCACAATGCATGCAACGAACAGTCGTGAAAAAGGGGTCTCTGCGGAGACTGGGCTGGCTCAACGACGCCATAACGCAGGAGAAACGGCAGTGTTCATCCCCACTCCCCTCCCACCAACAGACCACCCTCTCCGCTTCTCTCTTACCCCAAATCAGTTCCAAAACAACAACAAAAAACACTAGGCCGCTCACTAACCAAAGCTCCGCATTTAAATCATGGAAAACGGTTCCTGGCGTATTTTTCTTTTAAAGCTGAGCCAAGAAATGCAAACCTTGATGACGGTCGATTTGTGCTGGTCGTTCCTGAAACGATTCCAGGGGCTTAGTCCTAAATGGGAGGTTTTCTTGCAGGTCAGCGCGCCTACCTTGCCTCTCATTAGCGCAGCAATGTTAGCGCGCTTAGCCAGCGATGGATTATTGTAGCCATTTGTTGGTTGGTTGGGCTGTTTCTTTTAAAGTCAGAACGTGGCCAATGCCATTTCCATCGTGCCCCCCTACCCTGGTCAAAGGTTTGAGACAGCTGGTGCATAATGGGCAAGTTTGGCTAGCACGAGACAGTGCAGCCCTGTAATGTATGGTGGTGTCAGAAAAGATGAGGGCCTGGTCATGGCGACAGGAACCTTTGTTGTTGTGGAAACTGGTCAGGAATAGGGAGGGGGGGGGGGGGGGACCTGAATGACAGATGGGGGAGAGGGAGGATTGGATGACAAAATGATCAGTTACCTGCACACAAGTCCTGAAACTAGCCAATCATGAAGAGTTCTACTGTGATTTGGGGGGAGAGGTAGTAGGATGGGGGTGGGAGGGGGAGGGAGGAGAGTGTGCTGTGTGTGTGTGTGTGTGTGTGTGTGTGTGTGAGGAGAGAGAGAGAGAGAGAGAGAGAGAGAGAGAGAGAGAGAGAGAGAGAGAGAGAGAGGAGAGAGAGAGAGAGAGACAGGGTGGAGCGCTGGGAGGTGGCATAGATATAAATAAATAATCATATTTTGGAAGGAAATTTGGATTAATCGGCCTCCTCCTCTCCCCTCCCTCTTTTTCTGCACACTCCCTCTCCCCAGCTCTTTCGCGCTCCCCCCTACTTTTTTTCCCTCCCTCATCTATCCGATAATTCT
>JADBJO010000910.1:367904-382904 GCA_016801955.1 Conus betulinus | reverse complement strand
TCATCACTGTCTTCCCTTAGTCCACCTCATCACTGTCTTCCATGTGTCTACTTCATCACTGTCTTCCCTTCGTCTACTTCATCACTGTCTTCCCTTCGTCCACTTCATCACCGTCTCCCTTAGTCTACTTCATCACTGTCTTCCATGTGCTGACTTCACCACTGTCTTCCACTAGTCTACTTCATCACTGTCTTACTTCATCACTGTCTTCCCTTTGTCTACTTCATCACTGTCTTCCCTTTGTCTACTTCATCGCTGGCTTCCCTTAGTGTACTTCATCGCTGTCTTCCCTTAGTCTACCTTCATCACGGTCTTCCCTTGGTCTATTGTCTTCCCCCAGTCTAACTTCATCCCTGTCTTCCATGTGTTGACTTCATCATTGCCTTCCCATAGTCTACTCCATCACTGTCTCTCCATGTGTCTACTTCATCACTGTCTTCCCTTAGTCTACTTCACTTAGTCTACTTCATCATTGTCTTCCCTTAGTCCACTTCATCACTGCCTTCCCTTAGTCTACCTCATCAATGTCTTTCTTGTGTCTACACCATTCATCATCACTGTCTTCCATGTGTCTACTTTATCACTGTCTTCCATGTGTCTACTTCATCACTGTGTCTTCCCTAAGTCTACCTCATCAATGTCTTCCCTTAGTCTCCTTCCTCACTGCCTTCCCTTAGTCTACTTCATCAGTGTCTTCCATGTGTCTACTTCCTCACTGTCTTGCCTAGTCTACTTCCTCATTGTCTTCCCTTAGTCTACTTCATCATTGTCTTGCCTTAGTCTACTTGATCACTGTCTTCCCTTAGTACACTTCATCACTGTCTTCCCTTAGCCTACTTCATCACTGTCTTCCTTTAGTCTACTTCATCATTGTCTTCCCTTAGCCTACTTCACCACTGTCACTGTCTTCCCTTAGTCTACTTCATTACTGTCTTACCTTAGTCTATTTCATCATTGTCTTCCCTTAGTCTATTTCATCAATGTCTTCCTTTAGTCTATTTCATCACTATCTTCCCTTAGTCTACTTCATCACTGTCTTCCCTTAGTCTATTTCATCACTGTCTTCCTTTAGTCTACATTGTCACTGTCTTCCCTGAATCTACTTCTCCATCGTCTTCCCTATGTCTACTTCAGCGTTGTCTTGCCTGTATCTGTTTTATCGCTATCTTCCCTGTATCTACTCCATAACTAACCGTGAGTTTGATTCCACTATCTTCCCTTTATCTCCTTCCCTACAATCTTCCCTATGTCCGGTCCACTTTGTTCCCTGTATCTGCTTTACCGCTTTCTTCTCTCTGTGTTCACTTCACGACATGTGTCTCTTGCTTCACCACTGTTTTCCCTCTATCGACTTCATCATCACTGACGTCCCTGCGTCTCTTTCACCGCTTTTCCGCGGTGTGTCTGGCTTCTCCACTGGGTTGCAATGAATGGTTTTCTTTCTCCTCGACAATCACACCTTGGACTCCGCGATCAGCAGACATTAAGGAAAAGAGCAGACCGACAGATCAGCAGAAGAGGAGAAACACAAACAAACCAGATCAGCAAACAGGGAAAACACAACAGCAGACAAAAACGGAAAGCAAACATCAACAGACAAAGAAAAAAGCTGACCAACATGATTAGGAAAAAAAAAAAAAAAAAAAGACAGGACAACAACAGACAAGCAGGAAACAAACAAACAGACCAGTAGACATGGAAAACAGATAGATCAACTGACAAGGAAAACAGAAAGATCAACTGACAAGGAAAACAGACAGATCAACACTGACAAGGAAAACACACAGATCAACTGACAAAGGAAAACACAGATCAACTGACAAGGAAAACACACAGACCACGGACAACAAAGCCAATAGGCAAATCAGCGGCCAAGGAAGAAACCAGACAGATCGGTAGAGAAGACGAATCAACAGACACCGAAAACACACAGATGGCAGATACTGACGAAAACAACTGACATCAAAACAGCCCGGGCAGAATGATGAAAATAGAATACTGACGACACGACAGACAGCAAACAAGTAAGAAAGACAGCATACAAGGAAGCTTGATAGCTGACAACAAGGACGACAACTGTCAGCATAATGGCAAACAGCAGGCAAGGAAGCCAAACAGCCGACAACAAGGAAGACAGACCGACAGCAGACAACAAGAAAGCCTAACACAGCTGACAAGACAGACAGAAGACAACAAGGAAGACAAGACAAGGAAGCCAGACAGCAGACAAGGAAACAGGCAGCAGACAACAAGGAAGACAGACAGCAGCATACAACAAGGAAGACAGACCGACAGCAGACAACAAGGAAGCCGAACAGCTGACAAGACAGAAGACAACAAGGAAGAGGACAGCAGACAGACAGCAGAAAAAGGAAGCAGGCAGCAGACAGCAGACAGGGAAGATAGACAGCAGACAACAAGGAAGAGCGACAGGAGATAACAAGGAAGACCGACAGCAGACAAGGAAAGACCGACAGCAGACAACAAAGAAGAAGACGACAGCAGCAGACAACAAGGAAGACCGACAGCAGACAAGGAAGACCGACAGCAGACAACAAGGAATACCAAACAGCTGACAACAAGGAAGACCGACAGCAGACAACAAGGAAGAAAGACCGACAGCAGACAATTAGGAAATGACCGACAGCAGACAATAAGGAAGAAAACCGACAGCAGACAATAAGAAACAGACCGACAGCAGACAACAAGGAAGACTGACAGCAGACAACAAGGAAAGCAGACCAACAGCAGACAACAAAGGAAGCAGACCGACAGCAGACAACAAGGAAGACAGACAACAGCAGACAAGGAAGACAGACCGACAGCAGACAACAATAAGGAAGACAGCAGAACAAGGGAGACGGACAGCCGACAATAAGGAAGAAAGACCGACAACAGACAAGGAAGACCCGACGCAGACAATAAGGAAGACCGACACAGCAACAACAAGGAAGAAGACCGACAGCAGAACAACAGGGCAGACAGACCGACAGCAGACAACAAGGAAGCCAGACCCGACAGCAGACACCAAGGAAGCCAGACCGACAGCAGACAACAAGGAAGACAGACCGACAGCAGACAACAAGGGAAGCCAGACCGACAGCAGACAACAAGGAAGACAGACCGACAGCAGACAACAAGGAAGACCGACAGCAGCCAACGAGGAACGTCGACATCGGACAGAAAGGACGCCAACCCGGCCAGCAGACAGGAGGAGCGCGGACAGACAGGACGACACCATGACAAGAGGGACAGACGGACGTCGAGGAGGAAAGACTTCCATCCTCCGCCCGACTGCCAGCAAGGTCAGATCAGGTCAACAGGGAAGGGGGGGAAATAAGTGTCGTCAGATGGAGGGAGAAAGAGAAGAATAACAGCTGAGGGGAGGGAAGGCAAAGAAGAGGGCCAGAGAGCGTTGAGAGGAAAGTCAAGGAAAAGAAAGGGAGGGAGCGTTGATGAAAAGGCCAAAAAAGAAGTGGAGAGTATTGGGAGGAAGAGGGGCGGGGGGGGGGGGGGGGGGGGGGGGGGGGGGGGGGGGGGGGGGGGGAGGGAGAAGATACGGAGGAACGCGTGGGTGTTGCGAGGTAGAAATGGAAAGACAGGGAGTGTTAGGAGGAAGTAAATGAAGGGGAGAGAAAGCTGAGGGAAGGACAAGGGAAGAATGAGAGTGCCAAGCGTAAGGGAAGAAAGGGGGGAAGAAGTGTTGAGGGGAAGACTAGGAAGGAGGGGAGAGAAGTGAGAGGAAGATAGGGACAAAGAATAACGTGGCGGTGAGAGGAGAAGGAAGAAAGAAGGGGAGGGGACAAGCAAAAAAAGGGAAAAGGTGCAGAAAGGGGAGACAAAGGACGACAGGGAGAATGGGAGGATGTGGAGGGGAAGACAAAGACGACAGGGAGAATGTGGAGGGGAAGACAAAGACGACAGGGAGAATGTGGAGAGGGAAAGACAAAGACGACAGGGAGAATGTGGAGGGGATGACAAAAACGACAGGGGAGAGAATGTGGAGGGGAAGACAAAACGACAGGGAGAATGTGGAGGGGATGACAAAAACGACAGGGAGAAATGTGGAGGGGGATGACAAAAACGACAGGAAGAATGTGGAGGGGATGACAAAAACGACAGGGAGAATGTGGAGGGGAAGACAAGACGACAGGGAGAATGTGGAGGGGATGACAAAAACGACAGGGTGAATGTGGAGAGGAAGACAAAGACGACGGGGAGAATGTGGAGGGGAAGACAAGGACGACGGGGAGAATGTGGAGGGGGAAAGACAGATGACGAGAAGAATGTGGAGGGGAAGACGAGGACGACGACGAGAATGTGGAGGGGGGAAGACAAGGACGACGGGGAGAAAAGTGGACGGAAAGACAGACGACGACGGAAGAATGTGGAGGGGGAAAAAAGAAGGACGACGGGGGAGAATGTGGAGGGGAAAAGACAGAGACGACGGGAAGAATGTGGAGGGGAAAGACAAGGGACGATGGGGAGGAAGAAAGTGGACGGAAAGACAATGACGACGGGAAAGACAGTGTGTAGGGGGAAAAAAGGGACGACGGGGGGAGAATGTGGAGGGGGAAGAAGACAGATGACGGGAAGAATGTGGAGGGGAAGACAAGGACGACAGGGAGAATGTGGAGGGGAAAAGACAGACGACGGGAAGAATGTGGATGGGAAGACAAAGACGGCAGGGAGAATGTGAAGGGGAAAACAAAGACGACGGGGAGAATGTGGAGGAGAAGACAAAGACGACAAGGAGAACGTGGAGGGGAAGACAAAAAGACGACAGGGAGAATGTGGAGGGGAAGACAAAGACGACAGGGTGAATGTGGAGGGGAAGACAAAGACGACAGGGAGAATGTGGGAGGGGAAGCCAAAGACGACAGGGAGAACGTGGAGGGGAAGACAAAGACGACAGGGAGAATGTGGAGGGGAAGACAAAGACGACAGGATGAATGTGGAGATTAAGACAAAGACGACAGGGTGAAGACGAAGATAAAAGGAAGAAGGGGAGATTGAGGGGAAGATTAAAGGAAGAAGGGGAGCGTTGAGGGGAAGATTAGAAGAAGAGAGAGCGTTGAAGGGAATACAAGGAAGGTTAAAGGGAAGACAAGGAAAAAGCAGAGAGCGTTTGGGGGAAGAGGAGAAGGTGGGGAGTATTGTGAGGAGGAGTGAAAAAGGGGAGATTGTTGAGGAGAAGAGGAAGAAAGGACGAGTACTGAGGGGAAAAGAAGCATGGGGAGACTGTTGAGGATAAAACGAAACAAAACAAACAAAAAAAAAAACCAAACTAACAAAAAAAAACAAAAAAAAGGGGGGTGGGGTGGGGGGGGTGGGGGGTGTTAAGAGAAACGAGGAAGAAAGGGGGAAAGCTGATGGGAATAGGTAGAAGGGGAGAAGGAAAAAGGGGGAAGGGGTGCTGATCTCAAATGGACGAAGGGAAAAAAGACGTGAGAAGAAAAAGGAAGGGGGGGAAAAAAAAAAAAAAAAAAAAACGTTCAGAAGAACTGGAAAAAGGGAAGAGTGCTGAAGTTAGGAGAAGCAGAGGAGAGTGCGGAGATGGGAAGAGGACGAAAGGGAAGGGCGCCGGCGGAAGAGGAAGAGTCTTGTGGCCAAGAGTTAGATGCACAGAATGTTAATTAGAAGCAATACGACCGGGTGCTGAAGGAAAGGGGGGGGGGGGGGGGGGGGGGGGGGGGGGGGGTGAGGTAGGAGAAAGCTCAGGGAAAGCACTGAAGCAAACAGGAAGAATGTTGAGGGAGAGAAGGATAATGGGACAGTGTCAAAGAGAGGAGGATAACCGCAGAGTTGAAGGAGAGATGAAGAAGCCGACGCAAGCTGAGACGAAGAGACGAAGAGAAAGAAAGAAAAAGAAGAAAGAATTTAGGTAAAGAAGAAGGGGGCGAGGGGTGGGGTGGGGGGGGGGGGCTGACGAACAGGAAGACAAGGGGCAGCGTTGAGGGAAAGAGAGGAAAGAACAGAGTGTTTCAGGATGAAGAGAAAGGGAAGAGCATTGTGAGGGAGACAGACACACAACTGGGGAGACCCGAGGGGAAGACAGACAGACAACTGGGGAGACCTGAGGGGAAGACAGACAGACAACTGGGGAGACCTGAGGGGAAGACAGACACACATACCTGGTAGGACGTGAGGGGAAAACAGACAACAGAGGAGACAAGGGGAAGACAGACACACAACTGGGGAGACCTGAGGGGGAAGGAGGGGAGGACACACACAACTGGGAATACCTGAGGGGAAAACAGACAGACAACTGGGAAGACCTGAGGGGAAGACAGACAACACAGGAGACAAGACTGACAAACTGGGAAGACCTGAGGGGATGACAGACAACACAACTGGGGAGACCTGAGGGGAGGACACACAAAACTGGGGAGACCTGTGGGGAAGACAGACAGACAACTGGGAAGACCTGAGGGGAAGACAAACAACTGGGGAGACCTGAGGGGAAGACAGACAACTGGGGAGACCTGAGGGGAAGACAGACATCTGGGGAGACCTGAGGGGAAGACAGACAACTGGGGAGACCTGAGGGGAAGACAGACAACTGGGGAGACCTGACGGGCAGACAGACAACTGGGGAGACCTGTGGGGAAGACAGACAGACAACTGGGGAGACCTGAGGGGCAGACAGACAGACAACTGGGGAGACCTGGGGGGGGGAGAGAGACAGACAACTGGGGAGACCTGAGGGGAAGACGGACAGACAAACTGGGGAGACCTGAGGGGCAGACAGACAGACAACTGGGGAGACCTGGGGGGGGGGGGGAAACAACTGGGGAGCCCTGAGGGGAAGACAGACAGACAACTGGGGGAGACCGACGGGCAGACAGACAGACAACTGGGGAGATCTGGGGGGGCGGAGAGACAGACAACTGGGGAGACCTGAGGGGAAGACAGACAGACAACTGGGGAGACCTTAAGGGAAGAGGAACAACCAGGGAGACCTGACGGAAACAGACAAAAAACTGGGGAGACCCGAGGGGAAGACAGACAAACATCTGGGGAGACAGACAAACATCTGGGGAGACCAGGGCACCATCGATCCGGCCTGCTGCCTACGTGGCTGAACGTCACGGGACAGCAAGACGGGACTAGGCCTTGGGTGGAAGAGGGTCGGAAAGAGGTTCAGAGAACAATAACTGGTGGTGAGGGGGCCGACCAGGAAGGCGGAGGGGGGGGGGGGGGGGGGGGGGGGGGGGGGGGAGATGGCGGATCCATCCTCACAAAGCAGTGCTTAGTTCATGTTAGCAAAGCGACAGCGTGACAGAAAAAACTACCGCCCTCAACACTCCAAACCTCCGTTCCCCTTGCGTGAACAGGCATGAGATGACGGACATTCATTCATATTCTCTCTCTCTCTCTCTCTCTCTCTCTCTCTCTCTAAACGACAATCACAAGTTGGGCTTGGAACACAACATTTGAGGTGGTAACTAAGTTTGTAACGTTCACCAAAAACAAACAAAGCCATACAATATTCAAAACAACTAACACGAGTCCTCCTGGGCCAATGGCCTGCTTCAACAAGTGAACACTTTAATCCAGATGCTCAAACGTGACATTGAATGTCTTTTTGATGAAAGAAGGGTGGGAGGAGGGGAGGGGAGGGAGGAGTTAGTGCTTTGAAACGTTGCAACACTCTTGGTTTTTACATTTTGCTCCTGGTACCTATACAAGTGTGCAGGTATGTGTCTTGCCAGCCATGCAATTGTGTCTAGGCGTGTTTCTCGGGTGTTTGCAAACACCGTCTCAAAACTTGCCACTTTATCAGAAAACATCCTCATTAATGATCGAATAAAGAATTTGAAAAAGTCTGTGGTTGTTCATGCCCTTCTCTTGCGGTGACCTCAATTCCGATTTCCTCTTCCCATCCATGCCTAGGTAACTTCTTGTGGAAGTTGTTACTGGTGATCTTAGTTTTATTTTCTTCGCCATCTCCAGGCCCTCGATGAATTCGTGCCAAAGATTTTTTTTTTTTTTTTTTCGGGGGGGGGGGGGGGGGGGGGGGGGGGGGGGGGGGGGGGGTGACCTCAGTTTCCATTTAATCTTCAAGTCATGCCCATTGTGAGTTCACCTCCAAATTGTCGGATATTGGCAAAATGATGGACATTGTGTCGGACGGACGTGTTAATTTCCCCCCGGGAGAGAGAGAGAGAGAGAGAGAGAGAGAGAGAGAGAGAGAGAGAGAGGGGTGTCGCCCGTAGGGGGCTTAACTGCTCATGTCCCACTTGACAGTCGAATCACAAGAGACACTACCACTGAATCAGCAAAGTGGAAGGAGTGCAGTGTCTCCTTTGGTTGGTTGCCTCGTAACACCTTGCTGCCTCATGGTACCTTGACAATAACTGCTCTCTGTGGACTGCTGAGGTCTGGGTTGCACAAAAAAAAAAAAAAAAACCAAAACCTGAGCAGTATGAGAACAAAACAAATGGGCGTGGGAGGAGGAGTGGGTGGGGGTAGATGGAGAGGGAGGGGAGGGATGCCAAATCTTGACTTGGTGTAACCTCGGGTGGCTGTTGAGCTGATGAGATCTTGGAATTCATCGCTTTACCGCTTTACCTTTAAACCAACACCAAAATTACACCCCATCCCCCAAAACAAACAAACAAAAAACAACTAAAAGAAAGAAAGAAAGAAAAAAAACAAAATAAATAAATAAGCATTTTTTTTTTTTTTTTAAATGCTAGTACTTTGGCTCTAAACAAACCATAACCAAGTCTGACATGGTTCGTTCAGACAGTAGCTTTGAGAACTTTGCACTGGACAGCTTCACTCTGAACTCGTCACAGTTTCAGCATACCAAGAGAACGCCTTCACCGAAATTGGAGCTGTGTCACGTACGAAATGGTTTCAGGACAATTTCTGAGATATCTTGATTTAGGGGAGTTGTTGACTCCATAATCTCTCTTTTAAGACGAATTTACACGTCGAAAAATTGTTTATTCCATCTCTTCGGGATAGATCTCCGGTAACTATGTCTCCACTTATGGACCCATTCAAAATGGGGGGGGGGGGGGGGGGGGGGGGGGGGGGGGGGGTCACTGGTCTTAATCTGCTGATTTGTTTTAGCACAATAAAGTTTGTTACTCACTTGTTTTACATATTTTACATTTAATACTACGTCGACAAGCACATGCATTTAAAGCAGCTATAGGTGTTTACTTCTCGATTTCATTTCTTTGAAGTACTGAAGGAACATCTTCATAAGTCAATATTCCCATTTGACAAAACACGCATATTTTTCTACCATGTTTGCTGACGCCGATTCCTTATAACGATTTAAGAAACTAAGAGTGCGCGTGAGTTAGGATATCTTCATTGATGAGGAACAGAAACTAATTCAATCTTTCAAGCAGTCGCAGACAATGAACCGAGATACAGAGTGGTACATCCATATTCTTTTGGAGGAGAGAGAACAGCGTATTCTTCTATCACTTATGTACAGAGAGAGAGAGAGAGAGAGAGAGAGAGAGAGAGAGAGAGAGAGAGAGAGAGACGTAAAAGAAATGACTTCCACTCTCTGTCTTTTCATCCCAACACCTTCCACCAATGCCAGCCAACCAGCCTCTGTCCACGGAGAAGATCACATGATCCGCCCAACCAATCGTCTTCTCCGTGTCATCAGCTTCACCGGGCACGGTCCTATTTGCATATCCCCTGAGAACCGGGAGTGTGAGAGGAAACCATAGACAATTCCTGGAGATGCCTGGTAATGTGACCTTTATGTTGATTGTTCTGTGTCTGGGGTGACGCTGGAACACGGCTAATGGGTCCAGGGTGCTGGAACGTTATACAGCAGACGAAGCGTCAATAAAGTACCGTCCCCGCTCTACCCCCCCCCCCCCCCCCCCTCCCCCGCCCTCCCTTCCCTTACCACCGACCCACCAGCATCCTCCAGTAGCACCGCTCCATCCCATCCCCTGTCAGACAGCCAGCTATGCAGCCACATGCATCTCCCTGACCTCCCTCCACCTGCCACACTACAGCAGTCCATTAGAAACACTTCCACCCTCGGTCCTCCAACCATCACAGTGCATCAGTCCTCCAGACATTCACCCCCCCCCCCCCACCCCCCCCCCCCCCCCCCCCCCCCCCCCCCCCCCCCCCCCCCCTCAGACTGTGCCAGTATATCAGCCTGCCGGACCACGACTCCTCCATCCTCTCACTGGTGGTCAGATCAATTCACCGGGCAGGCAAAATCACCCTGGGCCCGATACTGTATGAAAGTTGGGGCAATATATGAATGCCAAACAAGACTCGCTGGTGCCCAGTCCACGTATCGGAGACAGTATCTCAGTCAGGACGTGGTCTGAGGTCCTAACTGCTGAGGCAGTCTGCGTGTTACTACAGTGAATATCACATTGAAGACATACACCGAAGACTGGTCATATATCCTGTGTTAATGCAGTAGTCTGAGCGTCCTTGTCCTTATCACAATGAAGACAGTGTCATTTTGACAGATGAAGCTCTCGTTTAGAAATTTCCTGTTAGAAATTTCCCTGTTGCACATCGGTTTTGTTTCGTTCTACCCGTTCTGCTCCCACACATTTAGTAGGACGACTGAAAAGCCGCTTTCGCGAATTTTTGCTTTCGTTCGCTGTGTGAGTATAGTGTAAACTACCCACACATGAAATTAAGTGTATGTGTGTGTACTGCATGTGTGCTGTGTGTATGTGCGATATTGTTTGCGTTAGTGTATGATTATGACTGTGTGTGTGTGTGTGTGTGTGTGTGTGAGTGTGTGTGTGTGTCAGTGTTCTACTGCCATCATGCTACAAAAAAAACGCGTTGTGTTCTAGCCCACAAAGACCGTCGTATCAACAAACTGTTAGTGGTCAGGAACTGTGCTCAAGTTCCTCTTCGTCTTGCACGTGTGTTTCTGCATATGAAAAGAGTCGTGTCGACGGGAGCCGTCAACTGCTTACGCAAGCCAACGAACAGAGAAAGGATTAAGAGTTGTGCTGACCAGTTCACCCACATGTGCCTTCGCCCACCTGGTCATGGACAGCGTGCTTGCTCGGTGAACTGACTGAACGAGGTGACTGAAAACACCACAACGCTGACGGGCTTCCCACCTAGAGGATGCCCAGCGTCTCGGACGACATACACATCAGCGGCATCTAACGCCGAGTTGTGAGGGCGCATGCCTTGTGTTGTGAGGGCGCATGCCTGTGTGTGTGTGTGTGTGTGTGTGAGTGTGAGAGAGAGAGAGAGAGAGAGAGAGAGAGAGAGAGAGAGAGAGAGAGAGAGAGAGAGAGAGGTAATGGTTGATAGTGGTGGTGGTGGTAAACGACAAAAAAATGGTGTCATCGTTAAATGTACATGCCAAGACTATGACAGGCATAGCAAACCTTTAGGAACTTTCCCCAGTTTAGATTACGACAAATAGTTCTTTTTCTTTCTTTCTTTCTTTCTTTCCTTTTTTTTCTCTTTACTCTACTCATTTTTTTTCTTTAAACTAAGAGGAACAGAGTATCATATAATTCGACATAAGGTCGTGCTGAGAAAAGCGGAGATAGTTTTGTAGCATTGTTGAGGCATACTCAAAGGAGATAGTTTTTTGTAGCATTATTGAGGCATGCTCAAGGACATAGTTTTGTAGCATTGTTGAGGCATACTCAAGGAGATAGTTTTTAGCATTGTTGAGGCATACTTAGGAGATAGTTTTGTAGCATTGTTGAGGCCAAATCAAGGTGATAGTTTGTAGCATTGTTGAGGCCAACTCAAGTACATAGTTTTGTAGCATTGTTGATGCCAAATCAAGAGATAGTTTTTTTGTAGCATTGTTGAGGCCAACTCAAGGGGACAGTTTTGTAGCACTTTTGAGGCCTACTCAAGGAAATAGTTTTGTAGCATTGTTGAGGCCTACTCAAGGAAATGTTTTGTAGCATTGTTGAGGCTAAATCAAGGAGATAGTTTAGTAGCATTGTTGAGGCCAAATCAAGGAAATGGTTTTGTAGCATTGTTGAGGCTAAATCAAGGAGATAGTTTTGTAGCATTGTTGAGGCCTACTCAAGGAAATGGTTTTGTAGCATTGTTGAGGCTAAATCAAGGAGATAGTTTTGTAGCATTGTTGAGGCCAAATCAAGGAAATAGTTTTGTAACATAGCACTGACGTCAAATCAAGGAGACAGTTTTATAGCATTGTTGAGGCCAACTCAAGGAGATAGTTTCGTAGCATTGTTGAGGCCAAACTGAAGGGGATAGTTTTGTAGCATTGTTGAGGCCAACTCAAGGATATAGTTTCGTAGCATTGTTGAGGCCAACTGAAGGGGATAGTTTTGGTTTAGCATTGTTGAGGCCAACTCAAGGAGATAGTTTCGTAGCATTGTTGAGGCCAACTGAAGGGGATAGTTTTGTAGCACTGTTGAGGCCAACTCAAGGATATAGTTTCGTAGCACTGTTGGGGCCAAATCGAGGAAATAGTGGTTTTTTTTTTTTTTTGCATTGCTGAGGACAACTCAAGGAGATTGTTTGAAGCATTGTTGGGGCCCAAATCGAGGAGATGGTTTTGTAGCATTGTTGAGGCCAAATCGATGAAACAGTTTTGTGTAGCACTGTTGAGGCCAAATCAAACAACTGAACAACAACAACAATAACAGCAGCAGCTCTGTCGCTGTAGGTCCGTGTGAGAACCACGCGCACTTTAATATACTAAAGTGAGTTTCCTGCCACTGTTTGTGACCAGCTCGAGAATGGTAAAGTATTTGATAGTCCTTAAGGACCTCATCAATATTCTGTACTGAATCGTCTTTGTACTATAAAACCATGTGAAACTGCAGCAAAGAATATTACATGCAAAACAGTGTGAATCCCTTTTAGCTGTTAATGAAAAAGGACGAACTCTCTTCGGCTTGTCCCGTCCGGTTGCGAATGGATGTAGCGCGCGAGCGCGAGTCTGACATCGGTACTGTTACACAAACCGCTCACAAGATAACGCCATGAGGCACACAGATAATACGATGATCAGGACCCAGACAGAAGTAAACTCTCAACCAGCCGATCAGGCGCAGAAGGCACTGAGGAGGAACGCTTCCACTGAGCAGGTGCACGACTGCGTTGAGCGGGACCTTGAGGGCCAACAGGCACGTAAGTAGCTAAAAAAAACACAGACAGGACCGCTGCAGAGGGAGGCTTTCACGGAAGAACAAAGCCCACCTCGCCCCAGCCCCATCCCTCCCCCCCGCTGGCTGCACGCACGTGGACTACGGCAGATGAGATGAGACAGAGTCCACCCGCCTGGAACTAACGCCCCTCCAGGGGATGGATGGGCAGCCGGCCACCTTTTCCCTGGCAAGGGACACCTTCGGTGCAACCAGGCCAACAGTACCTTAAGTCCAGTTAAGCCAGGAGATGATGCGCGAAACAAACACACATCCCTCTCGGAAACACGGAGATCGCCCGCATTTAGCGCTGCTGATTAAAGGAACGCTGGCCTAAGGGGCTGTCTCACAATCCCACACTCGAGAGATGCCGCCGCCCTGTACAGACAGACAGACTCTGCGTTTCGCTGTCAATGAATCTTGGCCGTGAGGATTATCACAGCCACTGCCCCGTGAAATGCTCTGCTCTCTCTCTTTCTCTCTCTCTTTCTCTCTCTCTCTCTGTTCCCTCGTCTTTTCCCCCAGGCTTGCATTCAGCCAGCATCGTCTTTGGTGGTTTCTTGACCCCACTCCACCTTTATCTCTTAAATATTGCTTTGGACAGGGGACGTGCTAAATGAGTGTACAGCAGAGACGCAAAGCTCCTTTGGAGCAGAGGTGAAGCAGTTTAGAGGAGCTCGTTTTCCAGAATTTTCCCCCACAGTGGTTCCAATTTTCAGCAACCTCTAGGAGCAACGCGCATGCGGTGCCCGCGCATGCATGTGTGTGTGTGTGTGTGTGTGTGTGTGTGTGTGTGTGTGTGTGTGTGTGTGTGTGTGTGTGTGTGTGTGCACGCATAAGAGAGTGTGCTTGCATGCAAGTGCATGTGTGCTTTTGCTGATGATGTTTAACTTACCTGACAATCTACAGCATGATAAGAGAGAGAGAGAGAGAGAGAGAGAGAGAGAGAGAGAGAGTGAAAGTGACTGTCTCGGTTGGGCTGCAGCAGATGGCTGCTATCTAGGTGGGTTTACCCTCTGGGAAAATAACTACAGAAGATGGGATTGTCTCTTGAAAATTAGCTGGAGAAGTTGGCTGTCTCTGTTCGGATGCCCTTTGGAAAAAAAAAAAGCTAGAGAAGATCCTATCTAGGTAGGTAGGGCTGCCCTTCGGGACCATTACCGCCCGACATCGCTACCTACGTGTAGCTGCCTTTTGTGAAAGAACCACTAAGCATGGATACCTGGGTGGGCTTCCCATTGGGGAAATAGCCGGAAAAGATGGCTACCTATGCAGGGTTGCCCTTAGGGAAATTGCCAGATAAGATGGCTACTTGGTAGGTACCCTTTGGGAAGTACAGTTAAAGTAAGAGAGCGCTCTGGAAAACAAAGATAGAGAATGGCTCTATGAGACTACACGTGGGGAAACGACGATAGAAGATGGCGTTTATCCCCCGGTGAAATAACGACTGAAGATGTCTATAATTACATAAACGAAATGGGTTTTATATTGGGACTGCTCTCTGGCATATAACGACAGAAAATGGCTATGTATGAGGGCTGCTCTTTGGGGAATAACGACAGACGATGGCTATATATGAAGACTGCTCTTTGGGAAATAACGACAGACAATTGCTTTATATGAGGGCAACATTTCGGAAAATAGCGGCCGGCGATGGCTGTATATGAGGGCTGCTCTTTGGATGTCTATGTAGGGTTGCCCTTTGGAAAATAACGCGAGCAAATAGATGTCTATGTGGGGGCTGCCCTTTCGGAAATAAAAGAAGAAAATGGATGGCTATGAGGGCTGCCATTTGGAAAATAAAAGGAGAGAAAATGGATGTCTATGTGGGGCTGCCCTTTCGGAAATAAAAGAAGAAAATGGATGTCTATGAGGGCTGCCA
>JADBJO010000910.1:342904-360404 GCA_016801955.1 Conus betulinus | reverse complement strand
TAGCAAATGAGTCCGTATTGTCTGTCTGTTTTGTTTTCACATGTAGCTTAGTTTCTGTGGGCGGACTTCCGAGTCCAGCTAAGCACTGGGTCAGCTAGGCTTAAAAAAAAACATGAACTGACCTTGCACGTCAAAACACAAACAAACAAAAACCGTTGCCTTTCCTTCCACAGCGAAATCTGGTACACATAACTCCATCATCTATGAACCTACATCCATCTCCCTCCCCCCCCCCCCCCCCCCCCCCCCCGTCTTTCCCCTCCCCTAATATCCCCCTTTTTCCAAAAAGAAAAAAAAAAAAAAAAAAAAAAAAAAGACAACCATGGGCTAATTACTGTCTTATTCTGGAACCCAATCGCTAGGAACGTGTCGAAATAGCGAGAGACAGAGAGAAAGAAACACCAAGACCACGTTCAAAAACACTCTTCTCTCTAACACAGCTCCTTCCAGCTGGAAACCACTTCCAAACCTGATCAATCGTGTCCGCCACAGGGACAGAGGCCAGAAAGGAGACCTGTTGTCAACACATATCACAGTTCTCTTTTCTCATGCATCACACATAGGAAGAAATTCACTGGTGCATCAAACTGTCGCAACTCTCACTCCTGGCACTCATGGTTCCACCTACCATGACAATGTGCGCGCGCGCGCGCGCACGCACGCACGCACACACACACACACACACACACACACACACACACACACACACACACACATGCATATGCGCCCGCTCACACACACAAAAACACACACACACACACACACACACACACACACACACATGTAAACATACATGTGCAGATGCGAGCGCGCAGGAGCATGCTCATAAAAGCTCACATATCACACAAACACATGCACTTCTGCACAACCTCACACACACACCACCATGTACACGTATACACACACGCATACACACACGTCATAAACACACACACACACACACACACAAGCGTGCACAGGTGCGTGCACACACACACACACGCACGCACGCGCACGCACGCACGCACACACACACACACACACACACACACACACACACACACACACACACACACACACACGCACACACACACGTGCATACTCACCACACGCACACACAATGATAATAATGACACAGCCAATGCAAGTTTAGGCTAATGCGTGCCAAAGTCCCAGCCACGAGACCCTCTTCTGAAATTCCCTCATCTCAGCCATTAATCCATTTTATCCGTCAGCTTTTAAGTCATGGCGCAGTATGGTATCAAAACTTAGCGGATGCGGTGCAGCGTATGTGGACTAGCCCACACGCAGCGACACCTCCTTGAGGAAACTGAAACTCCCATGACACCTCCTTCTCCTTACACACACACACACACACACGCACACATCTCCCTCCCGTCGCCCCACCCCCTCCTTCTATTCCTCTGACATCCATCTCTCGTCATTTACGGGGTCCCTGGTACTTTTCCTTCTTTTCTTTTTTTTTTTATTTTTTATAGCACACAGGGGCCTGACCGTATTTCACGTGCAATGGCCGACCAGAGCCCCGTTAGCATCACGGCTGCAGCTACTGGCCTGCACGCTCCGCTCCCCCCCCCCCCCCCCCCCCCCCCCCCCCCCCCCCCCCCCCCCCCCCTCTGAATTCTGAATTACACGCAGCCCCAGTCAACTTGAAGTGGATCAATACAGGCGCTGACACGCTTCCGGTTTTTCAAAAAAAAAACAAAACACAAAAACAAAAAAAAACCTCCCCTTCCTCTTTTTTTTTCCTTTTCTTTTTTCTTTTGTTTTTAAATTCCTTTAATTCCAGAGTCCTCAATATTTCATGGCCCCCACATTCTTCTTGTCAGGATTTTCATCAAATCCTCTCCCCCCCCCCCCCCGCCCGCCCACCCTCCCACCACTGTATTACAATCACCAACAGGACAGCAGGGGTCCCCCACCAACTCGATAAATACCACATCGTGTGACTTTGACAATAGGGTGGACAAAGAAGAAAGAAAGAAAGAAAACAAAAGATCGTCAGCGCTCACTCATTTCTCTGACAAAGTGTATTTTTTTTGGGGGGGGGGGGGGGGGGGGGGAGGGGGGGAGGCGGAGAAGGGACTCCTGATTTTCAAACAATAGAATACAACGATTCTCACCGTAAGCTCCCCCCACCCACTTCACTCTCTATCCCCCCAATTTCATCCAATTCTACCCTACCCTATCCCCCAACTCTGTCTCTCTCTCTCCTCTCTCTCTCTCTTCCCTCTCTCATCTCTCTCGGAACCTCTCTCTCTCCTCTCATCTCTCTCTTCTCTTTTTTTCTAATAAAGCGCCCGGAACAGTGAACATCATGGGCCACTGTTTTGGTTAAAATTGCGTTAAGAACTATGTTAAAAGAACTTGTGTGTGTGTGTGTTTGTGTGTGTGTGTGTGTGGTGTGTGTGTGTGTGTTTGTGTGTGTGTGTGTGTGTGTGTGGGTGTGTGTGACAGAGAGAGAGTGTGTGTGTGCGCATATATTGTTTGTGGAGGGGTGGGGGGTTGCATACGTCCGTGCGTGCGTATGTGCGTGCATGCGTGTGTGTGTGTGTGTGTGTGTGTGTGTGTGTGTGTGTGTGTGTGTGTGTGTGTGTGTGTGTGTTCGCGCGCGCAAGCGTCATATTATGTATGGTGCCGTGTGTGTGATTTATGCCCTAAACCGTTCAACCACTTAACCCACGGGAAAACATAGTAGGACCCATTCGTTTAACCACGCCATGAGACTTCACGGAAACATGGCAGCCCATGTGGAGCCAAGTTTTCAAGCAGGAATGACTCAGTTGACTTGATTCATTCAAACCCACACACCGGAATATAGAAACTGGTCAAGTGTGGCGCGTCCACAGAGATGGACGGTGTTGGACGTCAGGGCAAAAGCTGCTGCCATTCGCCAGAAACCAAGCTTCGAGTTTCACAGTTCCCATTTCTTCTAAATCCGTCCTGTGGTTCTCGTTTAAAAGAAAACGGAACCGTTCAAACAAACATTACGGACGCAATCGCGTGACAGCCGATTTTCACGAACACTTACTTACTCCCGATGCAGCAAACAAGTACAACGGGGTGGGAAAAAAAAAAAAAAAAATCAGAGGCTCTCTCTAAAAATCTTGAAATATACAGATGTTCAAGTTTAGAGATGTCACGCTTCGAAAGACATGACCAGAGACAAAAACCAGGACACGTGTGTGTGTGTGTGTGTGTGTGTGTGTGTGTGTGTGTGTGTTGTGTGTGTGTGTGTGTGTGTGTGCATGAGTGCGTGCGTGCGTGTGTGTGTGTGCGTGTGCGCGCGAGTTTGCGTGCATGCACTCACACACACACACACACACACACACACACACACACACCACACACTTATTTATCCATGCGCACATACAATTAAGGTTCATTTACCAGCTGAGAACACCGCAATGATGCGGAATAAAATGATGACCCCCCCCCCACCCCCCCCCCCCCCACCACCACCCCTTTCTCCTCACATCCCTTTTCCATTTTAAACGGAAACATCCCGTGGCAATCAATTGAACGGCCTTCTGAGTACACGATCTTGCCTATTCCTACGAAGAAAACACCCCGTGCAGACGCATCGTGTCGGCAGTTTTCAATTGTGTGCTTAGTTCTGAGCGAAACGTTGCTAACTTCGATAACAAGTACGGCTTCAAACCCATCCTATGATTGTCGTCTTTATGAAAACGACACAGAAAAAGGCTCTCCTCTCTCTCTCTCTCTCTCTCTCTCTCATCTCTCTCTCTCTCTCTCTCTCCCTCTCTCTCTCTCTCTCTCTCCCCCCCCCCCCACCCCCACAATTTCTGAACTTTTATCAATCGATGTCTAACACTGTACAAACACTGACCAACGGCGAACAAGACAATCGATCCGAGCAGCAATTGGCAACATAATGTTGTTGTTGTTGTTGTTGATGTTGTTGTTGTGTTGTTGAGAAGAACCACTTCCCTGTCAGCCGGGAAAGGTCTACACACCTCTGTCAATGGACGGCCCCCAAGGTGGCCCCGGTGGTCGGCTGGGCGTGCTACAATATCACCTGGGTTCACCACGACACTGGACAGTCAGACCATTACACGCCGGGGAATAACGTCATCTATCTGTTTTGCTTATTTAACCTGTTGATCGGTTTTCTTTCAAATCTGTTTAATCTGTGTATTCAACCTGTCTGCCCCATTAAATCTGTATCATCTGTTTACTTAATCTGATTATCTGTTTATCTAAGCTGTTCATTGAATGTGTTTTGTCTGTTTATTGAATCTATCTACTCTGTCTGTTAATTCAATCTGTTTATCTGTTTATCAAATCGATCAGTTTCTATCCTTTCGTTCAATCTTTTCATCTGGCTGTTCAATCTATGTATCTGTTTTGCTAATCTAATCTGTTTATTGAATCTATCTGTTCTGTCTCTTCATTCAATCTGTTCATCTGTTTATTTAATCTACATGTGCTATATGTTTATTTAATCTGCTAATCTGTTTATTTAATCTATTTATCTGTTTATTGAATCTATCTGTTCGGTCTGTTCATTCAAATCTGCTTATCCGTTTTTTTTTTCAATCTGTTCTCTCTGTTCATTCAATCAGTTCATCTGTTTGTTTAATCTATCTATATGTTTATTTAATCTGTTTACCTGTTTATTGAATCTATGCTCTGTCTGTTCATTCAAGTCTCTGTTTATCTCTTTCTGTAATCTGCCTGTTCTAATCTCTTCATTCAATATGCTTCTCTGTTTATTTAATCTATTTACTCCTTACCTATATTGAATCTGTCTGTTCTCTGTTCGTTCATCTGTTTATCTAACTTATCTGTTTTCTCTGCTCATTCAAACTGTTTTTATCTGTGTATTTGATCTAACCTCCTGTTCCTTCATATGTTCAATCTGTTTATTTTAATCTGTTTATCTTTTGTTGTCGTTCGGTCGGGTGCCAGCAGTCTGGGTGGGCGGAGCTCCCGTTTTCCCACCATCACAGCTTGCCCGCAGGTCCAATCACATTAGCACCCCAGCCTGCTCGTTAACTTTTTTTTTGTTGTTTGTTTGTTGTTTGTTTTGTTTGTTTGTTTTTTTTTGTCCCTGCCCGTCTGGACAAAGTGTTTGTTCTGATTGTAGACTGCAGAGTGACACACACACAGACACACACACACGGAACCGTCTCCAACCGTCTCCCTGCTTTTCTTTCCTTCTTCGGCGATTGTTCCTGTCCGCCAAATCATCCTGACTGTAACTACCTCGCTAGAAGAGACGAGAGAGAGAGAGAGAGAGAGAGAGAGAGAGAGAGAGAGAACGAGAGAGCGGGGGGTGGGGGGGGTACGTGAGGTGGGTGGGAGGGGGAAGTGGCTGTGGTAGGTATGTTGGAGTAGAAAAAGGGATTGGGAGCAGAGGTAGCAGGGGGGGGTGGGGGGTGGGGGGGGGGTTTGGTGGGGGGGGGGGCGGCGCATTATTATATCCATGTTGCTGCTGATTCACTGCTTAGTGTGATCAGCGAACAGAAACAGTGGGGGAAATTGTCATGGAATTCAATGCCCCGGTACCCCAGGCCTGTTTTCATTCACCCAGTGGTATCGAACGAAAACGGCCGGCCCGCACTGTTCCTCACACTGACAACAACACTGCTCCCTCCTATCGCCCCCCAAAACACGACATACCCCCCCTCCCCCCCCCCCCCCCCCACGCTGCCCTCCCTTTCACCAACCCCCACCCTTGCCTCTTCTAGAGCCCCTCCCCTCCCCTAACAAGCACGCCCTATAATAATGATCACCACAACCAAAACTAATCTTCACAAGAAACCCCGTTTTCGGAATTTTTTTCTTTCTTTTTTGTTTGTTTGTGTTTGCTGTTTTCTTTTTTATTTCCACCACAATTCACGCCTGGATATAAACACACGATGAGGTATAACAACTGGGCCGGTCTCTTCTTCCCATTCTCCCACCACCCTCACCGCATGTTCCCCTCCGCCCTGCCCCCCCTCCCTCTGATCTTTGTCTCTGCCCTCCCCGCCTCCTCCTCCTCGCCCTCCCCCCTTTCCCTCTCTTCACCCTCAAATGTCCGCTTTGAGCTTTTAATCACCAGCCATGCAGGCGAAAAGCATGAGACACGAGACAGACAGACAACAGACAGAGAGGAGGAGAGAGAGAGAGAGAGCGAGAGAGAGAGGGAGAGAGAGAGAAGGATGAACGAAACGAAGAGAGAGAGAGACAGAGAGGAGGTAGAGAGAGACAGACCGACAGGACAGAGGACAGAAATAGGACAACCCAGCAGACACGAGAGATCAGAGCGGGAGAGAGAGCAGAGAGAGACTCGAAAGAGAGAGGAGGAGAGAGCGCCAATTGGGTTTCACGGCCTGACGGAGGGACGGCCCGCGCAGTGGTGGTGGCCGGGCATGCCAGAGGAGTGTGGACAGACCTTGGACAGTGCCAAGGCCAACCATCAGACCACACCAGCACGAGCTGCTAGCAGCAAAGCCGGCTTCCGAATCTTGTTCCAAAATCTGTGCTCTTCCACTCCGAAAATTGCAAAGGGTAAAAAAAAAAATAAATAAATAAATAAAATTTTAAAAAAAAATGTAAATCAAGTCTCGCCCAGATTAAAACAACAACAATAATAAAAATAATAATAATAATAATAATTAAAGGCCCGTTCTCCTCAGACACGCACAGGAACAAGACAGTCCAGGGGGTGGAAAACAAGATACTGGCAGGATAACCCTAAACAGAAAAGGAAGAAAAAAAAAAAAAGGACACTGGCACGTTAACCTCAGACAAAAAAAAAAAAAAACGGGAAAAAAAAAAAAAGACACTGGCACGTTAACCTTAGACACACTGGAAAACAAGATACTGGCAGGATAACCGTAGACATACGGAAAGGCACGACATTGTCACGTTAACGTTAGACGCACGAAAAAAAAAAAAAAAAAAAAAAAAGACAAGACACTGGCACGTTAACCTCAGGCAAACGGAAAACAAGACATTGGCACGTTAGCCCCAGACATGGAAAAAACAAGACAATGGCATCTTCACCTCAGTCACACGGAAAACAAGACACTGGCACGTTAACCTCAGACACACGGAAAAACAAGACATTGGCACGTTAACCTCAGATACACGGACAAACAAGACATTGGCACGTTAACCTTTGATACACGGAAAAAAAACAAGACATTGGCACTTCACCTTCACAGGCACGTTAACCTCAGACACGCAGAAAAGCAAGACTTTTGCACGTTAACCTCAGACATATAGAAAAACAAGACACTGGTAAGTTAACCTGAGACAAACGGAAAAAAACAAGACATCGGCACTTCAAACTCTCTCATACACACACACACAACACACCACACACACACACACACACACACACACACACACACACACACACACACACGATACTGGCACGTTTACCTCAGACACGCGGAAAAACAAGACATTTGCACGCTAGCCTCAGACACATAGAAAAAACAAGACACTGGTAAGTGAAACGGAGACAAACGGAAAAACAAGACATCGGCACTTCACACACACACACACACACACACACACACACACACACACACACACACACACAAACGATACTGGCACGTTCACCTCGGACACACGGAAAAAAAAAGACTTTGCACATTAATCACAGACACGCGGTAAAATAAGCCCTTGGCACTTAACCTCAGACATACGTGGGGACAAAAACCCAAGACACTAGATCGTTAGCCTGAGACACATAGAAAAACAAGAGACTGGCAACTGAACCTCAGACAAACGGAAAAATACGCCCATTGGCACCTTGAGTTTAACCTCGGACACACGGGAAAATACGACATTGGCACTTTTGAGTTTAACCTCGTACACACGGAAAATACGACACTGACACTTTGAGTTTAACCTCGGACACACGGAAAAACGACGACACTGGCACTTTGAGTTTAACCTCGGACACACGGAGAAAGCAAGACACTGTCACGTTTACCTCAGACAAACGGGGAAACAAACAAAACAAACAAGACATTGGCACATTAACCTCAGACACACAGGGAAGAAAACACTGGCATATTAACCTCAGACACATGGGAAAAAAAATCAAATAAAAACTTGCGAGTTAACCTCAGACGCGTACAGAGAAAGCTGGACACTGCCACGTTCCCTTCAGATAAAGGGAGTTAACCTAAGACATGCGCACAGGAATAAGACGACTCTGTTACCCTCAGGCACGCACCGAGACAAAAAAACAAACAAAACAAAAACAAAACAAACAAAACAAAAAAAAACAGGAGCTTTAACCTCAGAAACATACAAAGAAACAGACACAGGTCCGTTACAGTCAGGGACCACTGAGGGAAAATGACAGACGCATGATATACCCAGACAGACACCGAGAAAAAGACACACCCATTCATGTCAAGTACACCAAGGATAAAAATAAAAAAAAAGAAAGACATGTAGACGGATGTGATCATTTAGACAGAAAGATTTCAGCCAACATATAAGTGTTTGAGTATTTGAACAAAAAAAAAAAGAAGAAAAACAGAACAAAACAAAAAAAGCAAAACAACAAAAAAACATACAAGCGGTGTGAACCCCTACAAAGATATCAACCTACGGAGTACGAGTAGGAAGCTTCGGACAGAAACAAATCAACCAACACAGAAGTGGTGCGAACATTTAGGCGGGAGGGGGGGGGGGGCGTCAACAGATCAACCGACACAGACACACAAACAACATAAAAAAAAAAAAAAAAAAAAAAACAACAACAGAAATCAATAAGAAATCATACTACGTCTTTGAAACCTGAACACAAAATACAGCATAACCTCCAAACGACTATTTCATTTGTAACCATCTATATGTAACACTTAACCTCAAAGTATAGGTATAGACGGGTCAATGATTACTTCACGATGGTTTTCAGAGAGAGAGAGAGAGAGAGAGAGAGAGAGAGAGAGAGAGAGGAGGAATCAAAGATCTTTATCCTCCTTCCTTTCCCAGGAGAAGGGCGAGGTGGATGTGGGGTGGGGATGAGTAAGATGTGCTAGAAAATGCAAATGGAGATATTTAGGGCAGACAAAGTTCAAATACATTCCATAAAATCACGCCACTTATACACCCTTCCACCAACACCCCACCCCGTCCCACCCACCCCCACTCCACAAACACACCTCCTTCCTCGGTCCTCGTGTTTATAAAAGAAGGGACAAAAGAGGGGAGGGGGCGAGGCAGGGATGAGGGTGGTGCAGGGTGAGGAGGAGGAGGACGGTGAAAAAGGACACCCCTCTCCCCCCCCCCCCCCCCCCCCCCCCCCCCCCCCCCCCCCCCCCCCCCCCCCCCCCCCCCACCCCCCCCCCCCCCCCCACCCTCTCTGTATGCTGGGCAGCGGTTAGTGGTGTACTTTAGCGAGTGACAGATGATGACAGCCCGCCGCTAACCTCATTGCAACGATGCCCCCCCCCCCCCCCCCCCCCCCCCCCGTCCTCCCTCTCTCTCTCAGTCCCCCCCCCCTTCCTCCACTCTTCCCGTCTCCCTCCCTCCCTTCCCCCGAACCTCGTCAACTGCCAGGCTATTCTGGGGAACACTGGAGCCAAATATAGACCCCCACCACCACCACCACCACCACCATCCCCCACGACGGTCGTCTTGTTTCGTATTTCCTCCCTGTTAACCAGGCAACGTGTTCCTCATCCTCACCCTGTTTATACTCCATCCCACCCCACTCCACATCATTACCTTTTTCCACCCGGCGCACTGCTGAGTTTGCACATACAAAATAGTGCTGATGGGCACTTAGAGAGAGAGAGAGAGAGAGAGAGAGAGAGAGAGAGAGAGAGAGAGAGAGAGAGACTGAGAGAGAGATCGCGCGTGATCTCTCTCTCTCTTTCTCTCTCTCTCTCTCTCTCTCTCTCTCTCTCTCTCTCTCTGTCACGCGCGCGCGCGCGCTCGCTCTGAGAGCTGTGAGCTGTGACCGAACGTTCACCCACCACGTCCATCCAGCCAAGGGGTGAATCTCTGGTCACACGGGACCAGACATCTTTTAGCTCACAGGGACACGACTACCTTTTTTACTTTTATTTTATTAATTTCCTTATGTTTCTTTCCGTTTTTTTTTTTTCCCCCTTCCTTCTTCTTTTTCTTTTTCTTTTCTCTTTATATAAAACATTCCTTACGTCAAAGTTTCCTGACATATTTACTTCTTTTTTTCTTTTTTTGGTCCTTATTCGTCTTTCAATGGGTTCAATGACCTGGAGCCATGATGTCATCAAAACTCGACAGCATCAATCTCCAGGGAAGATGCCTATCCACTGCAGTTCCAAGACAAAACACTTATGATATCATCTACAAATGGGGACACAAACAGGAATCGATATACCGATACATCGAAGACCCCATAATTGGACAATGAAGCGTTCAACAAAGCAGCAAATGATGCCCTAACAGAAAAGATCGTCCAACAATTCAACAATGAACAGTCCAATACAGCAATCCATCGACGCCACGATCGACAAAGACCCGCTAAAACAAAACAAAACTTAAAGAAAAAAAAGGAATGAAACTTGAAAAACAAAAACCCCGACCCTCGAATAGTCCAACAACTGTTCAGCATTACAAATAGCATGACGTCCCAGTAGTTGGGGAAATAACCTGTCCCACACACACCAGTACTCCCGGCGCCCCAGTAAACTGACCATGAATTCTTCATTATATCAATTCTCTTGAGGCCCCGGGCCCTAACAGCTCGACAAGGAACAGTCCAACATGCCAGTACCCTGACGTCCCAATAGTCTTTATGCTAGTACCTCGACACCTAAATAATCTGACAATGAACAGTCCGGCAGTACGCCAATACTCTGACTGACCCGCCCCGAGAATCTGGCATAAAAAAAAAAAAAAAAAAAAAAGCCATTACTTAGACCTCCAATATTCCGACAAATGGGAAGACCTCGGAATCCCACTACCTCAACAACCAACATTTCTCTGTGCAAACATGTATGACGTCTCAAAGTCCAATAACTGACAATTCGACATTGCAAAACGCAAACACCCCCAACAGTAGGACAATTAACTGTTTGCCATGGCAACCACTCCGACGCTCAAATAGTCCAACAAACAAAACTTCCGACATGGCAATCCTTACAATGCTGAATAGGCTTCTGATTATGCGCGGGAGTAAACAATCATCTGGCGAGTCAACAGCGTGGACGACCAACAGTTTGACTTGGGCTATACTCGGACGTCCGAACAGCCCAGCGATCAACACCGGAGCACGGCACTACGCCACCCCCCCCCCCCCCCCCACTCCCACCCACCCCCTACCCCACCCCCCGCAACTTTAACAGTGTGACGAGCAGTGCAAACGTGGCAATACCCCGACGTGTCGATGCTCTAATGAGCAGTTTGTCAGTCCCACACGGCTGCACTTCCACGTGTCAATAATTCGACGGTTCACACGCTGCCAAGGCCCAACAGGCAATCAGGACGCATTGTTACCTGTGCCAAGGAGGTGACGTCACCCGCGTCCCTTTGTTCCGTCTGTCTGTCTGTCAGTCAAAAAAAAAAGACTCATAAAAAAGAAAAAAAAAAAAAATCCTTACTGAACCGATTTAGAACGAGCTTTGCAGACATGATGGAAGGTCCCCCAAGGACCGAATGATAAAGCCGAGTCATAGCGTTCGGCATCGCAAACGGATTCTGCTGCTAACAGGGTGGTGGTGGTGGTTGGGGGGGGGGGGGGGGGGGGGGGGGGGGGCGTTTCATTTAATGCAATTTCATGTGTGTTTATCTGTGATGTCTGTAAAAGACATTTGTGAGAGAGAGAGAGAGAGAGAGAGAGAGAGAGAGAGAGAGAGAGAGAGAGAGAGAGAGAGAATCACTTGTCTCTTGCATACTGTGTATTACCTAAGCGTTACTTTGCACTTTTTTTTCTTCGTCGTCTCTTCTTTTTTTTTTTTTTTTTTCTTTTTTATGTTTTTTTTTTTTTTTTGTCTTTTCGCGTTGTTGAGTTTTGTTTTCGTTCTGTCTGTTACCTTGTATTTTGTTTTCACCGTCGCTGCAGTCTGGCTGGGGCCCCTCTCCACAGTGACTGTGGCTCTGTGCTGGCGTCGGACCGGTGAGGTCACCAGACACTTGTAGTGACGTTGGCGTATTTTTAAACCGCCGAGCCACCGGGGCTCTCGACGTCAACAGGGATCAGCGCGGATCCGTTACCGGGCATTTTGACCCAAAATTGACGATGAATGTGCTCGTGGATAACAGAAATTCCATGCACCGACGTAAAACTCGCGATGAATAATCATGCTTCCAATCAAATCACCACATCTACTACCTACTCTTCTCCTCTCTCTCTCTCTCTCTCTCTCTCTCTCTCTCTCTCTCTCTCTCTCTCGTCAAAATAAAAAAAGAACTCAACAGCAGCGGCTAGAATCGTGTCCAATCTTTCCCCATGGCAACTGAATAAAACGCCAGACCCGGGAACCCATTTTTATATGTCTGGGACGGGAGGGGGGGGGGGGGGGGGGGGGGGGGGGGGGGGGAAGAAAGAAAGAAAGAAAGAAAAAAAGGACGAGAAAGGTAGAGGTCGGGAGAGGGGAAGCGCGAGTGGGTGGTAGGGAAGTGGAGACGGGAGTCAAGGGGGGGAGGGGGGGGGGGGGGGGGGTTGGAGGGTGCTGGGAATGGGAAGGGTGACAATTTTCTCATTAAGACGCCGGTTGATTTGGCAGAGAGGCCCCATGACCTGAGTAGGGCGGCATCAGTGGCACTTCACTCTGGAACCGTCAGGAACACACAGCACAAAGGCTGGAAGAGAGAGAGGAGCAGGCCTGAGACATCACTAGACACCACTCTGGCACTCTTGTCTCTCTCTCTCTCTGTCTGTGTCTTTCTGCCTGCCTGTCTGTCTGTGTCTTTCTGTCCGTCTTTCTGCCTGCCTGCCTGTCTATGTCTTCCTGTCTGTGTCTTTGTCTATCTGTCTGTCTGTCTCTATGTGTGTCTCTCTCTCCCTCACTGGAAATTGGTATGGCCTATCCTACAGAAAAAACGGTATTCGAGGTAAATTATTTGATTGTGTGAAAAGCATGTATACTAACTTAGAGACGCAGGATAGAAATGGTTAATCTCTGGCAAATTACATAAACTGCCCGCGTGGAGTAAAGCAAGGAGATGTTTGCAGTCCAGTCTTATTTTCATTGTTTATACATAAATTAGCGATTGACATAATTAACACGGAAAGGCAGGGGGCTCTACTAACACCTACTCTTGTTGAACTTTTTATATTGTTATTTGCAGATGATATCATATTAATATCTGAAAGGCAAGCAGGGATGCAATATCAGCTAAATAATTTGTATGAATCATCAACTAAATCAAAACTAAAAGTTGTTATGAACAAAAGTAACATTATTGTTTTTCTTAAAGGGCGGCTTTCTTGCAGCACACGAACACTGGCATTTGGGCGGTTCTGAAATGAAAGTAGTCAACACATACAAATATCCAGGACTATATTTTTTGCTACAAAATTGTGTCTTTCATCTTCCAGTGGTGACCCAGCTGCACAGGGTATAAAAAGGCAGTTATTGGTATATTGACATTACTATATAATTATGATATCCAGTCTATTCAAAATTTTAAACTCCTTGATGCTAGAGTGCAGTCAATACTTCAATATGGATCAGAAATTTGGGGTCTTGACGAAAGTATAAAATACATACAAAAAGTACACTTGTTTGCATTTAAACGCTTTCTAGGTGTCACAGAAAGAAGTGCTAATGCGATGATTTATGGAAATACTGGTAGATTCCCATTGTATGGAAATGCATACACTAGATCAATTAAATACGTGATCAAACTGACAAGGATGAATGAAAATCGCCTCCCCTACAAAGCTACCCTGATGTTACTTAATTTGGATGAGAAAGGTAAAAAAGAACAGGGTAACCAACATTCGAGTAGTTTTGTTTAAATTTGGATTTTTGGCTATGTGTGGGAAAATCAAGGTGTTGAATCAGTTGACCATTTCATAAACTCTTTAAGACAAAGACAGATAAATTGTTACTGGCAGGATTGGGACAGTCGCATTTGTTCAAGTGAAAGATTTACAATGTACAGATCATTCAAAACGAATCGCACCCAGGAACTGTGTTTTGCAATTGACACAAATAGACTTGTAAAGCAAGCGCTTGTTAAATCCAGGTTTGGAGTGAATGATATTAAATCGCATTCATTTCCATACAAAAATTGTAGCGATGTAGAATTAATTTGTCCCATGAGTAATAATAACTAAGAAGATGAAATCCATTCTAGTATGCGGTGCCCTCTCCTCAGTGATTTTCGATGCGATCTTATACCACTCAAATACTATAGAAATCCAAACGCTTTTAGATATACGTCGTTAATGTCTTCAAAGAATCCAAACGCAGTGAAACAGTTTGCGATATTTCTTCACCTAGCTTTTAAACGTAGAGATGCAACTGTGAACGAGTAAACATGCTGGAATGAAGATGACTCTGATAAAATGGTGGTAGGACACCCGAGGTTTAAGTTACAACTTTGTATGTCCCTGGTTCTGAGTTGGTTTATGTTGTTTGCCTCTTTTGCAGTGTGAAAGTGTGCGATTTTTTTGTTTTCTGTTTTCTTCATTAAATGTCTTTGATTAATTCATTATTACTGTTCAGCCATTTGTTAAGGCCTAGATGCTAAACGAATAAACCATTTATGTCTCATGTCTCCCAGTCTGTCTGTCTGTCTCCCCCCCCCCCCCCCCCCCCCCCCCCAGTCTGTCTGTCTCTCTCCGTCTGTCTGCTCTCTCTGTCTCTGTCTCTTAATCATCTCGAGCACTTCACATAAAGTACATCCTAATCCCCCCTCTCTCTCCATCGTCTTGAGCATTTTACATCAAATCCTTCTATCCTCCCACCCACACTTCTCTCTCTCTCTCTCTCTCTCTCTCTCTCTCTCGCATTTTAACACTCCCCCTCACTCTCTCTTTCTCCCTCCCTCCCCTACAGAATGTCACTGCCAGCCAATCTCTAGGGTATGAGTGAACTAACACCCCCCCCTCCCACCCACCTCCCCCCCCCCCCCCCCCCCCCCCCCCCCCTACACCGTGCAACATTTTTGTTTTAGTCCCCGAAAGGAATGTCAACGAATCCGGTGGAATCAGCTTCGAGCTGAAAGCTGCAGCCTACCCCTACTCATCATGTTTTAAGAAACCTGTGGGCAACGCCCCCCCCCCCCCCCCCCCCCCCTTTCACCACTCCCCCCCCCCCCCCCCCCCCCCCCTCCCCCTTCCCAGCAAAGACGACGACAGTTCCTGCAGCCCAACCACCTGATTGTGTCTGGAATACTGATTCTGATGGAACCGGCCGAGGGGGGGGAGGGGAAGGGAGAGCAGGGGTGAGGTGGTGGGGCAAATGCTGCAATAAAACGATCCACGGCTCCCTGAGGCAGGGTCCGGCTTTTCCGGATCAGGCAGCACAGCGGGTCCTGATGGGGAGTGGACGTCCTCGTTCATCACATAAACCGTCATGTCACACACTACGCACCCAGTGGAGGGGAAGGGGATGGGGGGAGAGGAACGGGGGTCCGGGGAAGAAGTATGTTGATGTTGTGCTGAGATCGCCATCAATATCTCTTGCCAGCCTCCCTCCGCCGGAAGGCAAACTACTACGATTCACAGAGAAGTGTGTGTTTGCGCGCGCGCGCGCGCGCGCGCGCGCGCGCGCGCGCGTGTGTGTGTGTGTGTGTGAGAGAGAGAGAGAGAGAGAGAGAGAGAGAGAGAGAGAGAGAGAGAGAGAGAGAGAGACTGTGAGTGTGGGGGTGAAGAGAGAGAGAGAGAGAGCAACTATATATATGCGCCGCTCTCTCTCTCTCTCTCTCTCTCTCTCTCTCTCTCTCTCTCTCTCTGTGTTGTTTGTGTGCGTTCGCGCGCGCACGCGTGCGTGCGTGTGTGTGTGTGCGCGTATATGTGAGTGTGGGTGTGCGTGCACGCACGCGTTTGCGAGTGCGTATACATGCGCGAGTGTGTGTATGTGTTTGTGCGTGTGTATGTGTGTGTGTGTGTGAGAGAGAGAGAGAGAGAGAGAGAGAGAGAGAGAGAGAGACAGAGAGACAGAGAGACAGAGAGAAGAAGGGGGGGGGGGAGGGGGGGAGAGAGAGAGGCCCACTCAAAACGCGTGCGGGGAAAAAATATCTAACATTCAACAACAATCCGATGAAATGTTTCAAGTCTAAATCGGGCCTCGACTTTTCCCGAAATAGCGGCGACTTGACAGAAGATGGCCAGAAGTGAACAGCAAAAGCACGTGGCCAAATCTCATCCAATCAGATGAGGTCTGGCCGGGAGGGTCATCTCGGCAACTGAACCTACGGTTTAGGGAGACGAGAGGTCAGAATCTTCCAAACGGCCATCGTCCCAAATCAACGGCAGCTTCAGGCTATAGGGTCAGTGAGCAACAAACAAAAACACAAGTCAACACACACACAAAAAAGAAAGAAAGAACACACACACACACACACACACACACACACCTGCCACAGAACCGTAGTGTAATACGGAAGTACGTCACAGGTGAGCGATTTTTCGGCGAGTTTGTGCTTTTTTCTGACGTCATCATATGACGTCGCAGTCTGCTTCCTTTTCTATGAGCTTCGGGGCCAAGAAAAATGGCACGGAAGACGGCATGGAACTGGGGAAAAACGTGGAAACAAAACGAGGACAGTGAACACAGCAAGGGGGAAAATGAAGAACACGGCGGCGAAAACGGATTGAAAATCAATAGAAAAAAAAAAAAAATGAATTAAAATTTAAAAAAAAAAAAAAAAAGCTTCTTAGAGATTTTCTCTTTGTAATACCAGTTCAAGGAAAAAAAAAAAAAGGAAATGTCGAAAAATTACCAAAAAGACCAAACCAAGGCAACCAATTCAAAGCTTTTCCAGAGAAAATGAGCAGCGGTGGCTAAGCCGAAGAATAAAAACAAACAAATTAAGAAAAAAACAATTTACTGGTAAAGGCCCTTCCAAAGAATGGACAAATTCACTTAAAAAAAAAAAATCCATGTATTCGCCTAGAAAATGGATAGGTTCCTCAGAACAACCCCTTCTGCATCATTAAACACAAACACACACACACACGAAAAAAAGGAACGAAAGAGAAAAAAAAAAAAAAAAAGGGGGGGGGGGGGGGGGGGGGGAGTCTAGGCCAACGCCTTTCTAAAAATGGCCAGGTCAAAAAAAAAAGAAAGAAAGAAAGAAAAAAAAATTAAATGACGCGGGTCAAAAAACTCTTCCAAAACCTCTCTTTCATCTCTCTCTCTCTCTCTCTCTCTCTCTTGCTTGTTTCTGTGCTTGTGTGTTTTTTGGATTTTAACAAACAGCGTGTAACCCTTTGAGAGCTGGTTCACCCATGTAAGATCCCAGTCGAAGCCAAACAAAACGGCTGATCACAGCTGAAGCTGTGATTCAGTCCCTGCCAAACAATCGTACAACTGTTCAAAGACACTCAATTTCAGCATGACTTAGGACTTCATTT
>JADBJO010000910.1:292904-332904 GCA_016801955.1 Conus betulinus | reverse complement strand
GCCAGCTGCGACACGAGAGCTGCCTTCCAGCCAGCTACCGGCTGCATCCAGTGCCTATCACTCACTGTGCGTGTGTGTGAGTGTGTGTGTGGTGGTGGTGGTGGTGGTGGTGGTAGTAGCGGTGGTGGTGGTGGTGGTGGCGGGACTGTGTCTGTGATGTGATGTGATCTATCATCTGTGATTGTAGGCCGATTCATTTCACGTTTCCACACAGCCACCCTTGTCAAGGTGATGAACCCAAGAATGGATGGATGGTGGTGCTGGCGTGTGTTCCATCTGTTTGGAAAGAGGGGACATTAACAAAGCAGGTGCGGACTGGACTTACTACTGATCGCTATGTTAACCGTTTCACGGCTTAAAACGTTGAACACTCAAACGGAACACTACATTATTGACTGCTTCGCGGTTAAAACATGTCACAAACAACTGTTAATTTCGCGGTTAAAACATGTTACAAACCTTTTGTTGACGTGAAATCGCCGTATGACTGTTTCAATGTTAAGAAAAAATATTTGACAGGGAATCGATGGAAATAAATCCGTTACAATGTAACAACATTTCTTAAAAGACGTGTTCGCGAAAGATCGTTACATAGAAGTTTCACTGTTAAGCGATTTTAAATTCATAAGTACCGATTAATCACATTACGTGGTATAAATGTTTCGCTGCTAAAATATTTAACAAGCAGGAGTGGTTGGGTAGAACTCTGAAAGGAGATAGCTACACAACTGTGTTACTGTTAAGATAGTTAGTAAGTGCACACCATAACACCACAGTGTAACTGTTTGGCCGTTAAAACGTTTCGAATGTTGATACTACGGGAAAACACTATTTCTGGTTGTCACACTGCCGTTTAGCGACAAAACTGCTCGCTGACAACAGCTGTTATTTTTAAGCTCATAAACACAAAAATGGAATACGAATTAAGAGATTCAATATATTGACGAGCAGTCTTTAACATTTCCACAAACCGCTTTGAAATGTCAGTATATCTAAAAATGAAAAAGAGAAAAACTGCAAGAGTGTGCAAGCACGAACGTGCGCGTGCGCGCGCACGCACGCGCGCACGTCCGCACAGAGAGAGAAAGAGAGAGAGAGAAAGAGAGACGGGGAGGGGGAACAAGTAACACGCTAACTTGACTACCGATATGACATGGAGAGCTGGTATTTGTAATTCGCTTCCTTTCTCTTCTTTCCCAGTGCTTTATGACCTCTTTCTCTGCAACGGTGACGAGAATGCGTACATATACAGACAGTAATCGACTACGCTCCTCTGTCCCGTGGGCATACAATCGGCTGAGTAGCAACAATCTCTTGAGCCGAAGAATCCATGAATCTAACAGTGAGCGGTGGGGAGGGGGGTGGGGGTGGGGAGGGGGTGGGGTGGGGGGTGGGGGGTTGTTGAAGTTAATAGCTTTTCTTCATTTCGCTGATTTCTCTTGCGAGATACGAAGTAGTCAACATAAAGCCTATTCTTGAACGCTCTTCTGCCTGCAATAAAAAAAACTTGTTCACTTCTCTTTTTTTTCCCCTCAACTGTCCCCCTCTTCCAACCCCCTGCCAATGGCGTTATAGCCATGCCGTTCTTCGCGGATGGCTCACATCCGGAGTTGTGTCTTCGCAGCCCCAGCGCCAAAGACCACAAGGAGCGATCATCATTAGGTCACCATGAGGCAAGCCTCAAGATGGGAGAAGGGAAGTTGCGTCCGCGGTCCTCAGGTTTCCCCAACGACTACTTCTGTAGTTATGGGCTTGACAGAGAAAGAGGCAAGCCTTCAGAGACAGCAGTGCATTGCTGACCAGTCACTTTGGCCCATGATGTTTGGAGAAGGTACCTGTTCCTATCCAGCACACGCACGACACCTTCTCCCTAGGCTGTTCCTGAGCGCTTTACAACCTACAATGCCGCCTCTGCCTTGGCTTGAGGCTGCGTCAGACCAACTGACATAGGCTAGAACACCAAGGTTACATTAAAATGTTGTTATGCTCCGCATAGTTATGCGAGGATTGCCTTAAGTCGTGACAAGCTCCTAACATAACATGACCAGTCTCCCAAATCCCTTGAAAGTCGGAGTGCGGCTGACCACGTGGCGGGGTAATCAAAAACGGTCACACATGTAGTGTTCTCATCCCTGGCTGAAGCATTTGTACCAAAGTGTTCAAGTACTTCGGCTGTTCGGATGATCCCTGGACTCTTTTAGCCAGGGTACGACAACAACAACGACAACAACATTACCGCCTCTCCTCTTTTAGCCAGGGTACGATAACAACACAACACAACAACAACAATATCGCCTCTCCCTACAACTAGGCAGTGGTGGTGTTTTTTGTTGATGTTGTGGGTTTTTGTTTTTGTTCTTGTTGTTGTTTTTGTCCCACGTTCTGCGCCACCTCAACGATATTGCATCCACAACGCTCATTCCGACCCTCCTGTCCACAACCACAGCCCGGCACCTTGCCCGCAACAGCCCCAGCACCAGCAATCCACAGGAAGCAGTCAATGTCGAGTCGTCAAGAGGCAACCCACTGGAGGAGACACTGCACTGCCGCCGAGTCTCTTCGGTGGTGTTGAGTGGCGCCTGTTCTGATTCAACATACGCTGGAAGCCAGATGGATTGTTATTCCTATGTCCTAAAGAAGTGTGAGGACAGGACGAGGGGTTTTTGAGTGAAACAGTCTGTGTCCCAGCACTTTAGTGGGGTTTTTGTTTTCATTCTTTTTTTTTTTTTTTCGTCAACCAGCATGAACAACAGTGTTGGATATAAACACTGGCTTCTCTAGACCTGACAGGGACACTGGCTTCTCTAAACCTGACAGGGACATTGGCTTCTCTCAACCTGACAGGGACACTGGCTTCTCTAAACCTGACAGGGACACTGGTTTCTCTAACCTGACAAGGACACTGGCTTCTCTCAACCTGCCAGGGACACTGGCTTCTTTAAACCTCACAGGAACACTGGTTTCTCTAAAACTGACAGGGACACTGGCTTCTCTAGCAAACCTGACAGGGACACTGGCTTCTCTAATCCTGACAGGGACACTGGCTTCTCTAAACCTGACAGGGACACTGGCTCCTCTACCAAACTTGATAGGGACACTGGCTTCTCTAGCAAACCTGACAGGGACACTGGCTTCTCTAATATAATCCTGACAGGGGCACTGGCTTCTCTAAACCTGGCAGGGACACTGGCTTCTGTAACAAACCTGGCAGGGACATTAACTTCTCTTGGCAGGCCTGACAAGGGACACTGCCTTCTCTACCAAACCTAACAGGGACACTGGCTTTTCTAGCAAACCTGGCAGGGACGCTGGCTTCTCTGACAAATCTGACAGGGACACTGGCTTCTCTAAACCTGGCAGGGACACTGGCTTCTCTAAACGTGACGGGGATACTGGCTTTTCTATCACACCTGACTGGGACACGGATTTCTGTAGCAAACCTGACAGGGATACTGGCTTCTCTAACAAACCTGGCAGAGACACTGGCTTTTTCAGACAAACCTGACAGAGACGCCGGCTTCGCTGGCCAGCCTGACATGGACACTGGCTTCGCTAGCCAGCCTGGCAGGGACACTGGCTTCGCTTGCCAGCCTGACAGGGACGGGGACATCGGCTTCTCCAGGCAGACGTGACAGGGACACTGGCTTCTCCAATCAGACGTGACATGGGCAAAGGCCCGCGTTTCCTCCAATCAGACCTAAGGAGGGCAGTGACACTGGGTTCTTCAACATCTCTGACAGGGATAAGGACAGTGCTTCTAAAGGCAGACCAGACAGAGAGCCAGCCTTCTTCTCCATCATACCTGACACGGACAGTGGCCCTGCCTTTTCCAGGCAGACCTGACAAATTACTTGTGACACTGGCTTCTTCAAGCACAGCTGACTGGGGCGAAGAAAAGGGGAATGTTAAAAGCGAGGAAAAAGAGGGGGGGCATCAACGAAGGCAAACCTGACACTGTCTTTTCCGGGTGTCTTAACAGGGGACACAGAGCCTGACTTCTCCGCGCGGAACTGACAAGGATAAAGCGAGAGTCAGAGACACGGAGAGAGAGACAGACAGACAGACAGACGGAGATAGACAGGAAAGAAGACCTGCTTCAATGAGCGGATGGATGGGCAGCATTACAGGTTGGTGGCGTCACTGATGATCATTATCCTTTTCTCGCTTATCTCCTGACTGCATTTGAACAAATCTGCATAAGCATGTTCTCATGGAGTCTGTGTATTCGTGTATGGCACGTGTATGTGTTGAGAGAGAAGATGGGAAGTAAGGACAGTCAAAGGGAGGGACTGGCTGAGACCGAGAGAGAGGGAGGGAGAGAGAGAGAGAGAGAGAGAGAGAGAGAGAGAGAGAGAGAGAGAGAGAGAGAGAGAGAGAGAGAGACAGAGAGAGAGAGAGAGAGAGACAGAGACAGAGAGAGAGCGCACGCCTGCGTACATACATGCATGGATACGAGTCTACCAGAGTGTGCACCTGTTCAGGCACATAGTTACTGCATGTTTGTACAATTACCAATGTTCAATGATGATAACGTTACAATGATAACGGTGACGATGACAAAGTTGGTCATAATGATGATCAGGATAACCGAAAAATACTACCAGACAGAAAACGCAGGAGAAGAGAGAAAACCTGAGTAGGGTCAATTATACTGTATGTGGATTATAAACAAGGGTACTAGCCCTCTCTCTCTCTCTCTCTCTCTCTCTCTCTCTCTCTCTCTCTCTCTCTCTCTCTGTGTGTGTGTGTGCCACAGGAATGTCCATAGGGGGAAAAAAAGGAAGAAAGAAAAAAAAACAAAAAAAGAAAGAAAAAAGGAGAGTAGTAAGAGAGGACCAAAGAGGCAGGCAGACAGACAAACACACAGGCACACGGGAAGAAACAGCTCAAGGGACGGGAGGGGGCTTGATGCCGACTCAATTTTCGGCTGTATCGATCGGCGTGGCAGCTGAAGCAGCGGAGACCGAGAGACGGTGAAGCACGAAGACAAACGTCAGCGCTGTGTCCCGCCGCTTGCAACACGCCTTAGACACACACACTCCAAACCATACAACCACCCCACACCCCCACCCTCCTCCTCCTCGTCCACCACCACCACCACCACCACCCCTCCCCCCGCCCCCTCATCCGCAACCCCCTCCCCCCAAAATCTCCACCTACACCATCTTTACTGTATGCCCATCGCCTACAGACATCTTACTACATTATACCGTACTGTGCGTGGATTATATACCATCTGTACAGTGCGTGTTCACCTCCCGCAGGGAGTATACTATGGGCCAGATTTATCGCATGGGCTCCAAGCCTGCAACGTACGACGTTGTCTTCAGTGTGTGTGTGTGTGTGTGTGTGTGTGTGTGTGTGTGTGTGTGTGTGTGTGTGTGTGTGTGTGTGCGCGCGAGTGAGTGAGTGCGTGCGTGTGTATGTGTTTGTATGTGCGTGTGTGTGTGTGTGTGTGTGTGTGTGTGTGCGTGTGTGTGCTCTTGTGAGTGTGCACACAAGCAAGTGTGTGTGTGTGTGTGTGTGTGTGTGGTGTGTGTGTGTGTGTGTGTGTGTGTGTGTGTGTGTGTGGCTTGTGTATGTGTGTGGTGTGTATGTATGTGTGTGTGTGGGGGGTGTGTGTCCGCGCGCGCGTGTGCAAGTGTGTGGGTGTGCACGCACTCACGTGTGGTGTGCGTATATGAGAGAGAGTGTGCGTGTGTGTGAGTGTGTGCGTGTGCACATGCACGTGCGCGCGTGCGTGTGCTCTGTGTGTGTGTGTGTGTGTGTGTGTGTGTGTGTGTGTGTGTGTGTGTGTGTGTGTGTGTGTGTGTAGCTGCCTCATGAATAGGAAGTACAGGCCTGCTTTGGCCTTTTATAGCACGATGAGAGCTGGGGGGAAGACGAGTGCAGGCTAACAATCCTCCCCTTTATACATCGATGACAGCAGAGAATGCTTAAACAGGACCGAGGGGACGATGCAAGAGGAAGGGTGAGGGGGGGGGGGGGGGGGGGGGGGGGGAGGAGCAATGGTGGGGGATGAGGCAAGGCGATGAAAGATCACGACAAAAGACATCACGAGTGGACACTCGTCGTCACTGAGATGCAAGTGGACAACACACAACTTCGACAATCACAGTGGACGGTCACTATCGGACAGCTCCAAAGGAAATGCGTCATCATTTAGACACACCCCCAGTGGATAATCACTACCATCTAGACACTCCAATAGACAATCCCTGCCATTTAGATGCCCCCAGGGACAATCACTCACTGCCGTTCAGATACCCCTTGTGGGCAATCACTGCCATTTAGACACTCCAATGGACAATCACTGTCATTGAGACATCCCCCATGGACAATCACTGCCATTTAGACACCCCCAGGGACAACTACTGCCATTTACACAACCCCAGTGGACAATCACTGCCATTTAGACACTCCAATAGACAATCACTGCCATTTAGACACCCCATTGACAATCACTGCCATTTAGACACCCCCAGTGGACAATCACTGCCATTTAGACACCCCCAGGGACAACCACTGCCATTCAGACATCCCCAATGGACAATCACTGCCATTTAGACATCTCCCATAGACAATCACTGCCATTTAGACATCCCCAATGGACAATCACTGCCATATAGACATCCCCAATGCACAATCACTGCCATTAGACACATCCCCAATGGATAATCACTGCCATTTAGATATCCCCAATGGACAATCACTGGCGTTTAGAACCCCCAGTGGACAATCACTGCAAGACATCCCCAATGGACAATCACTGACATTTAGACACTTCAATGGACAATCACTGCCATTTAAACACCCCCAGTGGGCAATCACTGCCATTACATCCCCAATAGACAATCACTGCCATTTAGACACCCCTATGGACAATCACTGCCATTAAGACACCCCCAGTGCGCAATCACTGCCATTTAGACACTCCAATAGACAATGTCTGTCATTTAGATGCCCCCAGTGGACAATCACTGCCATTTAGACACACCATGGACAATCACTGCTATTTAGACATACTAGGGACAATCACTGCCATTTAGACACCCCCATGGACAATCACTGCCATTTAGACACTCCAATGGACAATCACTGGAATTTAGACACCCCCATGGGCAACCACTGCCATTTAGACACTCCCCAGTGGGCAATCACTGCCATTAAGACACTCCAATTGACAATTACTACCATTTAGACACCCCCATGGACAATCACTGCCATTTAGACACCCCCAGTGGGCAAGCACTGCCATTTAGACACTCCAATAGACAATCCCAGCAATTTTGACACTCCAATAGACAATACCTGTCATTTAGATGTCCCCAGGGACAGCCACTGCCATTTAGACATCCGCAATGGACAATCACTGCCATTTAGACACCCCCATGGACAATCACTGCCATTTAGACATCCCGTGGACAATCACTGCCATTTAGACATCCCCAATGGATAATCACTGCCATTTAGACATGCCCAATGGACAATCACTGCCATTTAGACACTCCATGCACAATCACTGCCATTTAGACATCCCCATGGACAATCACTGCCATTTAGACACCCCCATGGACAATCATTGCCATTTAGACATCCCCGTGGACAATCAGTGCCATTTAGACACCCCCATGGACAATCACTGCCATTTAGAAAATCCCCGTGGACAATCACTGCCATTTCGACACCCCCAATGGACTATCACTGCCATTCAGACATCCCCAATGGACAATCAGTGCCATTTAGACATCCCCGTGGACAATCACTGCCATTTACACATTCCATGGACAATCAGTGCCATTTAGACATCCCCGTGGACAATCATTGCCATTTAGACATCCCCGTGGACAATCACTGCCCTTTGGAGATACCACCGGTGAACAATCATTGCAATTTAGATACTACTGAACGTTAACATACCAAACTGAAGTCAAAGCCCTCCCGCCCCAACTCTCTCTCACACACACACACACACACACACACACACACACACACACACACACACACACACACGCACGCACGCACGAACACACATGGGTTATTTCCACAAGGGACAGCTCAGTTCACAATAAAATTATGCGGACATGAAAGGGCTTTTTTCCCCCCTTCTCTGTGACAGAGCTGTATGTAAAGTCATTTCCATAAACGACACAAGCTCTCTTATGGCTCTAATAGCTTGGTGTCCCCCCCCCCCCCCCCCCCCCCCCCCCCCCCCCCCCCCCCCCCCCCCCCGGCGCAGCTGTCTGGGCTGCCACAACAGCCTTCACTCTGATCCACACCGAGCGATAGGGTCCCCCTGCCGTCCCACTAATCATCTACAGCGCACAATTATGACGCGTGGGCAAGCCGCGCTGAAGAACAAACGCTGGGAAAATAACCATTTTGTCATTCCGAAAACGACATAATTATACAGCCGGGCCAGATTATTATGAAGTGTGGATGTGTGTGTGTGTGTGTGTGTGTGTGTGTGTGTGTGTGTGTGTGTGTGTGTGTGTGTGGAGAGAGAGAGAGAGAGAGAGAGAGAGAGAGAGAGAGAGAGAGAGAGAGAGAGAGAGTGTGTGTGTGTGTGTGTGTGTGTGAGAGAGAGAGAGAGAGAGAGAGAGAGAGAGAGAGAGAGAGAGAGAGAGAGAGAGAGAGAGAGAGAGAGAGAGAGAGAGAGAGTTCAGACTTTAGACTTCCGATGGTTTATTGTTCAGACATTGTGTCCAAACAATCGAGTGCGTTTTTACATGAATATCATTCTGGAGCTTTTCTGTGACGTCGTTACACGCAAAATACTTTAGAAAAACTCTCTCTCTTTCAGAGTGCGAGCGAGAGAGAGAGAGAGAGAGAGAGAGAGAGGGGTGAGGGTGGGTGGGGTTGGGGTTAGGGTGGGTGGCAGACCTTTACAGAGATCGGGCGGGAAAGACATACAACGAGAACATTGTTCAATGACAGGAAATGAGGTCGACTGCAAGAAGACAAGGACTTATAGTGTGTCTGTGTGTGGTGTGTATTATACCTGCAGGTATATGCATGCTTACAGCAGATGTTCCAACGAGTCACGTTCATTCGAACAAGATCCGCATGCGGCGTAAATATGCGTGCATATACGGCTTGGGTGTGTGCACGCTTTAAGTGTGGCACGCCCGGCCCGGTGCGGCTCGGTCAGTATGACCAGTGCATCGTGTTTGACCGGATGTGACGAACATCAGCATGCTTCACAGTGTGACGTATCTGTGATGTCACCAACGTCAGCATGGTTCACAACGTGACGTGTCTGACGTGATGTCACCAACGTTAGCGTGTTTCACAAGTGTGACAATCTGATCTGACCTGACTGACGTCAGCATGTTTTGCAGTGTGATATTCTGACCCGATGTCACCAACGTCACCATGTTTCACAGAGTAACGCGTCTGACGTGATGTCACCAACGGCAGTATGTTTCACAGTGTGACATTCTGAGCTAATGTGACCAGCGTCATTATCTTTCTCACTGTAACGTGTCTGTGATGTCACCAAACGTCAGCATGGTTCACAGTGTGACGTGTCTGACGTGATGTCACCAACGGCAGCATGTTTCACAGTGTGACAATCTGTCCTGATGTTACCAACGTCAGTATGTTTCTCAGTGTAACGTGTCTGTGATGTCACCAACATCATCATGTTTCACACTGTTACATGTGTCTGTGATGTCACCAACGTCAGTATGATTTACACTGTAACGTGTCTGTGATGTCACCAACGTCAGTATGTTTCACACTGTAACGTATCTGTGATGTCACCAACGTCAGTATGTTTCACACTGTAACGTGTCTGTGATGTCACCAACGTCAGTATGTTTCACACTGTAACGTGTCTGTGATGACACCAACGTCTGTATGTTTCACACTGTAACGTGTGTCCGTGATGTCACCAACGTCAGCATGTTTCACACTGTGACGTGTGTCCGTGATGTCAACAACGTCAGTATGTTTCACGCTGTAACGTGTGTCCGTGATGTCAACAACGTCAGCATGTTTCACGCTGTAACGTGTGTCCGTGATGTCACCAACGTCAGCATGTTTCACACTGTGACGTGTGTCCGTGATGTCAACAACATCACAGCATACTTCACAATGTCGCGCATCTGACCTGACGTGACACTGTCCGATGTGTCCGGCTGATGTGACCAATGTCCTCAGCGAGTTGCACAATGTCTTGTCACTCGTCGGGTCTGCCATGACCAGCACTGCGGTGCACGGTAAGGCAGCTAGTAGGAGCAGTTGACAGCGACGGATTTGCAGACGAGCTGCCGTCAGCATGAACTGTCACACGATGAGGGCGCAGTGCCCCTGCCTCCCCCACCCTCTACCGCCCTTCACCCTTCCCTGGCTGCAGAATTTCCTGTCCCTCGAGGCGCGAAGAGAGCCAAGAGGCTCCACCTCTGGTCAACAATGCCAGAACTAGCCATGAAACGTCATAAGTGATAACAGACGTTCGACCTCATTGGAACTCTGTTCGGCAGCGACTCCGCCACACCTCACTTGCACTTAAAAACAACACCTACAAAGCCAGGACAATCGTCAGACATCTCCAGTGTGGCCGAGACTTTAGCGGGTAACGTTGCTATGAGCAAGCATTGAGAACCTAGCTGGGAAACTAAAAGAAAAAAAAAAAACCGAAGTCAGGCGTTATGACCGAAACCAGAATACATCAATATAGCCAGGAATAGTAAAGAAAGCCAGGACACACCACTCTAACCAGGCGGTATAAGGGCAAGCCACGAATCACTGGCGAGGTGTTATGAGCCTAGCGAGGATACGTCATTATTGCAAATTAACATCATATTAACCACAGATTATGAATGAGGTCTGGAAATATTCTCGCTGGGAAATGTCACTACAGCCAGACATTGCGATCATAGCCAGGAAGCATCAATAGAAACAGGAAATGTCACCCACAGCAAGGCATTGTGAGCAATGCCAGGAAACACCCCACAGCCAGGCACTAAGAACCTGTTAAGGAAAGACTACTCTATCAGGCATTATGAACACCGCCAGGAAACAGCCAGGCACAAACAGCACATCCAGAAAAGATCAACAACGCCAGACATTATCAAGACACCCCGGAAAACTTCGCTACAGCAAGCATAATGAACTTAGTCGGGAAACATCACTACAGCCAGACATTATGAACAGAGGTAGGAAACAACACTACAGCCAGACATTATGAATAGAGCTAGGAAACAACACTACAGCCAGACATTATGAACAAAGCTAGGAAACAACACTACACTCAGACATTATGAATAGAGCTAGGAAACAACACTAAAGCCAGACATTATGAATAGAGCTAGGAAACAACACTACAGCCAGACATTATGAACAGAGCTAGGAAACAACACTACAGCCAGCCAGACATTATGAACAGAGCAAGGAAACAACACTACAGCCAGACATTATGAATAGAGCTAGGAAACAACACTTCAGCCAGACATTATGAATAGAGCAAGGAAACAACACTACAGCCAGACATTATGAACACAGCTAGGAAACATCACTACCGCCAGACATTATGAATAGAGCTAGGAAACAACACTACCGCCAGACATTATGAATAGAGCTAGGAAACAGCACTACAGCCAGACATTATGAATAGAGCTAGGAAACAACACTTCAGCCAGACATTATGAATAGAGCAAGGAAAAAACAACACTACAGCCAGACATTATGAATAGAGCTAGGAAACAACACTACAGCCAGACATTATGAATAGAGCTAGGAAACAACACTACACTCAGACATTATGAATGGAGCTAGGAAACAACACTACCGCCAGATATTATGAATAGAGCTAGGAAACAACACTTCAGCCAGACATGAATAGAGCTAGGAAAAAAAAACTACTACCGCCAGACATTATGATTAGAGCTAGGAAACAACACAACCGCCACACATTATGAATAGAGCTAGGAAACAACACTACACTCAGACATTATGAAAGAGTAGGAAACAACACTACACTCAGACATTATGAATAGAGCTAGGAAACATCACTACAGCCAGACATTATGAATAGAACAAGGAAACAACACTACCGCCAGATATTATGAATAGAGCTAGGAAACAACACTACCGCCAGACATTATGAATAGAGCTAGGAAAAACACTTCAGCCAGACATTATGAATAGAGCAAGGAAACAACACTACCGCCAGACATTATGAATAGAGCTAGGAAACAACACTACACTCAGACATTTATGAATAGAGCTAGGAAACAACACTACACTCAGACATTATGAATAGAGCTAGGAAACATCACTACAGCCAGACATTATGAATAGAGCAAGGAAACAACACTACAGCCAGACATTATGAATAGAGCCAGGAAACATCACAATAGCCAGACATGAATAGAGCCAGGAAACGTCACAATAGCCAGGCATGAATAGAGCTAGGAAACGTCACAATAGCCAGGCATGAATAGAGCCAGGAAACGTCACAACAGCCAGACATTATGAACAGAACCAGGAAACACCGCTACAGCCAGACATTATGAACAGAGCAAGGAAACACCGCTATAGCCAGACATTATGAATAGAACCAGGAAACACTGCTATAGCCAGACATTATGAATAGAGCCAGGAAACATCACTACAGCCAGACATCACGAAGACAGCTGGGATACATTACTATAGCCAGACATCACGAAGAGAGCTAGGATACATCACTATAGCCAGACATCACGAAGAGAGCTAGAAAAACATCACTATAGCCAGACATAATGAAGAGAGCTAGGAAACATCACTATAGCCAGACATTATGAATTGAACCAGGAAACACTGCTATAGCCAGACATCACGAAGAGAGCTAGGATACATCACTATAGCCAGACATAATGAAGAGAGCTAGGATACATCACTACAGCCAGACATCACGAAGAGAGCTAGGAAACATCACTATAGCCAGACATCATGAAGAGAGCTAGAAAAACATCACTATAGCCAGACATAATGAAGAGAGCTAGGAAACATCACTATAGCCAGACATTATGAATAAAGCCAGGAAACATCACTATAGCCAGACATGAATAGAGCCAGGAAACATCACTATAGCCAGACATTATGAATAGAGCTAGGAAACATCACTATAGCCAGACATCATGAAGAGAGCCAGGAAACATCACTATAGCCAGACATCATGAAGAGAGCCAGGAAACATCACTATAGCCAGACATCATGAAGAGAGCCAGGAAACACCGCTTCAGACAGGCACCATGAACACAGCCCGGAAACACTGCTATAGCCAGACATTATGACAATAGCCAGTAAACATCACTGTGACCAGGTATTATGAAAACAGCAAGGAAACATCACCATAGTCAAGCTTTATGAATATAGCCAAGAAGCACCATCATAGTAAAAAAATAATTTAACATAGCCAGAAAACATCACTATAGCCCGGCATTACGAACGTAACTATGAATCACTACATCAGGCGTTATGGACATAGCCAGGAAACATCGCTACAGCCAGGCATTCTGAACATAAGCCAGGTGGAGTCACTATCAGGGGTTATGGACATAGCCAGAAAACACCACTTTATCAAGGCATCATGACCATAGCAAGGAATCACTAGGCAGGAACACTATAGTCAGGCATTATGACCTTAGCCAGGAATCGCCACAGCTAGGCATTTTGAAAATAGCCAGGACACATCACTACAGACAGGCATTATGGGGGCACACACACACACACACACACACACACACACACACACACACACACACACACCAAACTAAACACTAACAAACAAAAATCAAGCCCTGCGTTAATTGGTCCAGCCTTCTGAGCCACTGCCCTCCCAAGAGGCCAAAATCCTTCCATCACCTTACCATTGATGTGCACCCCCACCTCCACCCCACCACACCTCTCCTCCCACTCTCCCTCGCGTGGCTCTATCACTGACTACCTCTTCAATGGCTGTGCCCTAATCCCTCCATCAAGTGGCCTATTGATGTGCCCCCCCCCCCCCCCCCCCAAAAAAAAAAAAAAAAAAAAAAAAAAAAAAAAAACCAGCAGCGGTGACTCCCTGCCACTTGGCCCCCATCCATCCCTAGCCTCGGCGACAAGTTTTCTCTTCCGGTCCTACCAGGAACCGGCTGAAGGGGGGGGGGAGGGAGGGGGCGGCGCGCAACCAGCGGTCTATAGGACAAGGGCAGTTAATCAGGAACAGCGGCAGAATCGATGGGGGGACGTCAGGCAAGGCAAAAGGCGGGCAGGCCACAGTAGGGGGGGGGGGGGGGGGGGGGGGGGGGGGGGGGGGGTCCTTGGAGACCTTGGAGACACGCCGCTTTCACACCACCCCACGCTCCCCAAGCCGTTGTCAGGCTCCGCTGAACATCGCCAGGGGACGATCGGAACGGCGGGGTTGAGGGTTCAAATCCCAACCAGATGACACAATGCTGGTGTAATTCGGTTAGCTTAAGGTTAGCTCCTGCTCACAGCTGAACGTGCTTTAGCGCCCAAAACGCTAAGCAGGGAAGCGCGGATTCCTATGCAGCTGATGCCCGAGGCTTCTTCGAATGCTCCCTCAAGTTGTCCCAGCCCGCACGTGCCTGTATCTCTCAGGCCTGCCCCCTGATGCCCGGCATCAAGTACGGAATGATGGGTACACTATAGCGCCGTTAAGTAGTCTCCTAACTAAACGGGAATTTCACGGCAACATTTCTCACTGAACGCATCCAAGTGTAGCGTAGCGTAGCGTAGTGTAGTGTAGAGTCGTGTCGTGTCGTGTCGTGTCGTGTCGTGTAGTGTAGTGTAGTGTAGTGTAGTGCAAAAGGGACACAGAGGTCTTCTACCCTGAAGAGAAGACAGTCATTAAAACCCTCTACAGGAGGAAATGTTAACAGCAACACCCAAATTCCAACCAGGCTGACTGCTACTACTACCACCTAAGCAGAGAAGATCCAAGTGCGACTGTTCAGACGAAGGGCTGGACATAACAGACTGAATGCACATATGTACAAAAAGTGCAGGATTGGCGAGTCTGCAAACGTGCCCATGCAGAGATACCCAAATGGGACACTGGCCACATACTGCAGGACTGTCACCTCCATGCTACTGCCAGGCAGGACACATGGCCGGAGCCAGTAGCTCTGAGGGGCCAAGCTCTACGAGGACCTGGTGGACCTTCGGAGGACAGCCAACTTCGTGCGGACCGCTGGCATCACCATCTGAGTGTTCGAAAAGAAGAAGAACGCTGTCTGAACACAGTGATCATCTCCTAGGTCCGCGGGACGCCTTAGTGAAAAGCACAGCCAATGAAGTGATGACTGTCTTTCAGAATGCACCTGGATCTCTGTAAAGCACTCCCCAAGCACAGCAGCCACACACACGCAGAGACCTGATCCTCTGACAGTGACGAAAGATGCCCTCCGACATGGACACGACCAGTCCGAGGAAAAGCCGAGGGTTACGTGGGGTTGTCAATGCAAGCTAAGAGCAACACACTCGCTGCATCCCGCGGGGTAAGAAGCTTTCCTTGTCGCCGCTAACGAGACAGCTGAGGAGGAGAACAAGAGGACAAAAGAAAAAGAAAGAAAAAAAAAGAAAAAGGAAGGGGAAAAAAAAATCAATATCCAAAAAACGAAATACGCTCATACTGCTAAAGCGTCGGCAGCTGTGCTGCTTCCGATTGTCCCCCCCACCCCCTCCACCCGCCATCTCTCTCTCTCTCTCTCTCTCTCTCTCTCTCGCCCTTCCCCCCCATCTCTCTCTCTCTCTCTCTCTCTCTCTCTCTCTCTCTCTCTCTCTCCTCACTCTCCACCTCCTCACTCCCACCTGTCCTCCGGCGGCAGTCTCCACCTTGTCTGAATCCTTTTCAATCGAGCTCCTCCACCACCCGATCCTATCTCGCTCCACTAATCCCCGCCCTTTTCCGCGCATCCAATTGTTTGCTGTTGTTGTTTGCTGTGCTGTTTGTTTGCTTGTTTCTTTTCCTCCTCCCCCCCCCCCCCCCCCCCCCCCCTTTTTTTTCCCTTCTCCCCCTCCATTCATGTTTTTATTTCGATCAGCAAGCCTATTTCCTGCCTCATTTGGATCCTCTACAGTGACATCTTGATTCTCCCCCCAGACCTCTCAGACCCATCGCCACTCTTCCATGACTTCCCGTGTGGGGAAAAGGGTCTTTCCGTCTTCCCGTTGGTTCCCAGCCAGTACGAACCTTGCTAAACCTGGTTAAATCCAAACATAACGAGCTGACAGTGAATGGCTGTAGTGATTTCCTGTCGTTTTAGGAAGGAGCAACGAATTTTCGCCCTCAGATTTTGACCGTATTTGTACACAAAGATTTTTACCGTATTTGTACACAAAGAAAGCAACCCCATCTGTTGTAGTGTACGCGAGCCTTTTTTTTTTAAAATTATTCTTGTCACCCCATCCTCCTCACTCCTTCCTCCCCCCCCCCCTCTCCTTTGTGGTGTGTGTGTGTGTGTGTGTGTGCGTGTGTGTGTGTGTGTGTGTGTGTGTGTGTGTGTGTGTGTGTGTGTGTGTGTGTGTGTGTGTGTGTGTGTGTGAGCGCGTGCCCGCGTGTTTGTCTGCACGCAAGTCTGCATGTATGAATGCCTACACACATGCTCATCACACAACATATACTCTAAAGCGGCAGCAGAAATAAAAGCAGTATAAAAGTGCCAGACAGCAAGTCCATGTTATCACTGAAAACGAATACCATTTTATGGATATAATTTCAACCATTACAGCCGACCAAACGGACCCTTGTCAGGGCTTCAGAGCAGAGCTTCACACTTCAGGCGGAAAGGTCACATCTGCGGGAGGGGGGGGGGGGGGGGGGGGGATGGGGGGGGGGGGGGGGGAAGCGAGGAGGACAGGGTAAGGGAAGGGGGGGGGGGGGAGAAGGCCATATCCTGAAGAAGTAACAAACACAACATGACACTGATCACATGATAGTTGATGTACCAGGGCATTTTGTAGGTGGATAAGACCAGGCCCCGCTAACAATGCCGCCGGCCAGTCCGCTTCATTTATCACTCTGAGATTTAACACACACACACACAAAAAAACAGGAAAAACTCTTAAGATAGCTTTAAGAAAATCAAAATTTAAAAAAACAGAGAAAAGGCTATGTGGACAAATAGACACTATAGAACGGACAGCTAGTGTCCATTCTGACCATCCTGGGAATAAAACACCACACTGACACAATGTCTTCCCTGCATTCTTTATGGTTTGTCCCAAATGGAAAGTCAGCAGGACCTGTCACGACAACTGTTTCGCTCTGTGTGGAGCTCTGCAGGCTTGCTTCTGGACTCCGCGTTCTCAGCCGATGAGCGCTTACATAGATACGGAGAGGAAAACTCTCCGGAACCAAGCAGATCCTCCTGGCTACAGAAAAGGTCTTTCCAAAACAGCAAAGATGAGCAGTCAGTGAACTGGAGAAGAAATTTTTGTCTTCGTTAAAGTGACTGACTGAAACCGGTCCAGAAGACAAAGACGGAAATGCAAAACATACGGCTTGCGGGACCAGCAACCGGAGATACTAAGATCTAAATGATATTCTTCTTCCTTTCATCGACGGTTTAGCCAGGAATTGAAGTGAGAACGTGACAGTGTGATAACGAACATAACAGAAATTCATTGCCAAAGGTCACAAAGGCAGGGGCCAAACCAGGTATGAAAAATATTATAGAAAATCACAATGCCACTCCTCTAATTTTCGGCCGCGTGGCCTTTTTCAAGAGAAAAAAAAAAAAACAATACAACTACGTGGTGTCCATCTTTGGCAACTGGTCAGAGCAAAGAATTGACGTCACACATCATATATGACGTCAATTCTTTGCTCTGACCAGTTGCCAAAGATGGACATCACGTAGTTGTATTGTTTTTGTTTTTGTTTTTTCTCTTCAAAAAGGCCACGTGGCCGAAAATTAGAAGAGTGGCATTGTGATTTTATATTGTTTTCTTCCCTTTGGAGGACTATTGCTTTTGTTTCCGAAAAATAATGTTTTTTTTTATTCTGAAGATATTTAGCATGGGCTTTGTGCGTACTGTCTGAGAAGAACATCAAGCAGATGGAGAATGCAGTAGAGGAGCAGACAAATAAGCTGGAGCTGTGCTAACCCTGACACTGTAGGTAACCATACAGATCTGGAATGCTCTCCCCCCACCCCACCCCCACCCCCCCCCCACCCCCCCACCCGGTTTTTTTTTTTTCTCTCGAGATGATTCTGAATTCAGACTTCCGAACAGGTAACCGTGTGGAGATAGTCACGCGCCATAACCAGAACCCAGTAGAACAGGAGCAAGGCACACTGTACTGGGTCCGTATGGCACATCATCCGGATGGCAGTCCGATGGTTGGAGGTCGAACGCCGCTGGTGTCCAGCATCCACTGTTGCTGCTCATCTGAAGGCGTTGTCGCTCTGGCGGTGTCACTGTATAGAGACTGAAAGGCCCGTTTCCTCCTTGTAATGAGTGGGGACATCGAATGAAGCGCCACTCCGCATTCTTCCACTTAACCTGCCGCACACACGGACAACACCCACACCCTGCCCACCACAGGACGTCCACGGCGTGCGGCAGCAAGTCGCCGTCCCCGAGGGCTAATCCCTTTCCCCCTTCATTTCCCTCCACCCCTCCCCTTCCCGCCCCCGCCCAATCCCTTCCCCCGGGAAAGCCCACGACCTTGGCCGGCAGTCAAGGGTAGTGGGTAGGGAAAAGTGATAATCCCTCGTCAGCGGACTTGCATTTCAAGTGCGACCAACTCATCTCCCCGTCTACAACGCAGACAGGGTGAAGTCGAGGTCAGCGACGTTTAGTACCTCCTTGTTTTGGGCCTAAAGAGAAATACAATCCTCGGGTGCTCTTGTTTTACATCTCAGTTTTAACAGAATTATCTAGACAATAAAAACATTAAAACGGTAAAAGAAATGCCAAGGGGAAAAAAAACTGGACTCAAAACAAAGAGGATCCATTTATCGTCGGAGAGGAGTTATAGCTATTGGTGTGCGGGAGGGGGGTGAGAGGGTGGGAATGAGAGAGAGAGAGAGAGAGAGAGAGAGAGAGAGAGAGAGAGAGAGAGAGAGAGTAGATTTCCCACATGTTTTCATTTGACAAAGTAGTCTCGCTTGTACACACACACACACACACACACACACACACACACACATACATACATTCCCAAGGACTATGCGATCTTAAGCAGACTACGTATGCAATATTCCGTTATTGAAGTATGCGGGCATAACATCTAAAACATAGCATTGTGTAGATATGAACAAGACCATACCTGATAGAAATATCGTTATCCGTCGCTGATAAAGTTGAATGCACACTGCTCGATGGTATAGTGTGGTGTGGTGGTGTGGTGTGGTTGGTGTGGTGCAGTGTGGTGTGTGAAGAATAAACTGGCAGTACATATCTGGGTCCACTGATCTCTCTCTCGTTCATTTAGAATTTCCGTGGGGGAGCTCAGTTCGCTGCGCTTGTGCAATTCCTCCATTCTAGACGCCAGCCAACCCATCATCTCCCCCCCTACCCCCCCCCCCCCCCCCCCCCCCCCCCCCCCCCCCCCCATCTCTCTACCCCTCAACTCTTTCTTCTCCCCCGCCGTCCTCAACTTCCCCTGTCTCACCTTCTCCACCCCACCCCCAGCCCCAAACCTCTCTCTCTCTCTCTCAACCCCCCCCATATATATATATATATATATATATATATATATATATATATATATCCCTCTCTCTGTCCCCCACTACCCCCCACCCCTGTGTGTGTGTGTGTGTGTGTGTGTGTGTGTGTGTGTGTGTGTGTGTGTGTGTGTGTGTGTGTGTTTGCGCGCGCATATGTGTGTGGTTTGTTGATGTTCTCTTTTCTAACAGGTTTACAGATATATATATATATATATATATATATATATATATATAATATATATAAATTCCTCCTCTCTCTGTCTGTCTCTTTGTCTCTGTCTCCCTCTTTCTCACACACACACACACACACACACACACACACACACGAATCTGCCGTCACACTTTTCCTGTTGACAGCTCCATGCATGATTTTTTTTTACTTTCTTTCTTTCTTTCTTTCTTTCTTCTTTGTTTAAATTTCAGACGTTGTCCATGCATCATTTCATTTCCCCTCATCTGCATATCAAAATATATCAGCCTGACATCTTTTTCACCCATCACAGCAGATTCCTGATTCAGCATGTGTATTGCACCAAGTCTTACATCCGTCAGTCTGTACACCCAACCCCATGCATCAACTGAATAAAAAAAAAATGAAATAATAATAAATAAAAAACATTCACCAAAAAACTCCTGAATGCACGTCACAGCGGTATGCAGCAAACGTTTGATTAATCAGGCTTGTCACAGGCGTTAAAAAAAACGGGGGGGGGGGGGGGGGGGGGGGGGGGGGGGGGGGGGGGACAACACACACTTGGCAAAGTTCAATAGGTCCGCCAGTTGGCGGCTCCATGCTCCTATTGGGTTTCCCGTGGTGACGGTGATGAAGTAGTAAGAGACCCCTACAGCGCGATAAACAGTGACGCCCTCAGGCTGACTGACACACACCTGGCTGTGGGGCTAGTTAGGAGAGACTGAGGCTGAACCCGACCTGAGAGACATGTAAGCTGTTACTGAGGTAGTGACGCGCATAGCACTCTGCCTGCTATCCTTTTCTCTGTCACACCACTGAAACACGCACCGTTATTTACAGTTATGTTTTATACACACGCACAAACGCGCGCGCGCGCACACACACACACACACACACACACACACACACACACACACACACACAGAGTTATCCTATAACCCCTTTGGGGACATAGAGGACATTAAAAAAGAAAAAAAAAAAACACTGAAAACCATGAACAATACATAGTACTTATACGTGTAAACAACGTGCTGTTTGCTATAACCACAACGATCGAATGGCAAATTAACGAAGTTAAACGACCTTACTTAATTTCATATTTTGCTTTCCATCAGAAAATGATCTGCAAAAAAAAAAATCATCAATCACAAACCGATTAATCAGCAGTGCATTTTATAATCATGAATTTTGCTCTTTAATCTGCTCATCTGCAGCACTGCATAACGAAATGAAAGTCGTCCCCAGCGCGTGTGTGTGCATGCACGCGCACGCGCGCGCGCGCGTGCAAAGAATTTCGTAAGCACCTAGCACAATCTTTACCTCAGAGCCATAACCATCCATAATAATCATCGTCATTATCATTAACTGTTTTTATCACTGTCATCATCGTCATCCTCATCTTGTTCACTCATCCATCACTACAGAAGTCGTCTCCCCTACGCCACAACCACAGACGTGTGAGGTCATCAGATGCTGTCAATAGATGCTTGAAAAATCACTCGTCGTCCGTAGTGTATGGTGTAATCAAACCAGTGAGCGTTACTTCACACTCTCTTTGGTGTGTTTTATTTTTGTCTTTGGGCTGTACATTGTAGGTTGCAGCGTCTTCTTTTTTTTCTTTTTTTTTTTTCTTTTTTTTTTTGTAATCAGGTGTACACTGTACACACACCTCATTTATTACAAAGACTGAAAGATGACGGTGCAAACCATAATATACCAGCCACAACATTCAACCCACAGAAGATGTATTAAGTATTAAGTACAATTTATTCATCTTCACCTTTTACTCTGTGAGGAAGGTTTATACAGTAAAATACATCTTAACAAATTGTTCTGTCATGAAGGTGTATACCGTAAAATACATCTTAAACTGTTCGGTCATGAAGGTGTGTACAGTACAACCTTTACAACAAGTGTTTTGTCGTAAAGGTGTATACAGTCAAATACGTCTTCAACTTTTGCTTCGTGATGAAGGTGAATACAGCACTGCTTATTTTCACCTTTTGCACTATGATAAAGGTGTATACAGAACAATATGAGTTCACCTTTTGCACTGTGATAAAGGTGTATACAGTACAATATGCCTTCACCTTTTGCTCTGTGATGAAGGTGTATACAGTACAATATGTCTTCACCTTTTGCTTTGTGATGAAGATATACACAGGACTGCTTATCTTCACCTTTTGCTCTGTGATGAAGGTGTATACAGTACATTACGTGTGGAGGTGTAGAAAGTGGAGGAGGTGTTTGCGTGAGGTGTGCAGAGTGAAGATGTACAAAATGGAGGAGTTATAGACTGGAGATGTTCATATTGGAGGTGTACAGAGTGGAGGTGTACAGAGTGGAGGAGTTATAGAGTGGAGGTGTACATAGTGGATGAGGTGTACAGAGTGGAGGTGTGTACAGAGCGGAGGAGGTTATAGAGTGGAGGTGTACAGAGTGGAGGAGGTTATAGAGTGGAGTGTGTACAGAGTGGAGGAGGTTATAGAGTGGAGGTGTACAGAGTGGAGGAGGTTATAGAGTGGAGGTGTGTACAGAGTGGAGGAGGTTATAGAGTGGAGGTGTACAGAGTGGAGGAAAGTTATAGTGTGGAGGTGTACAGAGTGGAGGAGGTGTACAGAGTGGAGGTGTACAGAGTGGAGGAGGTTACAGAGTGGAGGTGTACAGAGTGGAGGTGAGCAGAGTGGAGGAGGTTATAGTGTGGAGGTGTACAGAGTGGAGGTGTACAGAGTGGAGGAGGTGTACAGAGTAGAGGTATACAGAATGGAGGAGGTGTACAGAGTGGAGGTGTACAGAGTGGAGGTGTACAGAGTGGAGGTGTACTGAGTGGAGTTGTACGGAGTGGAGGAGGTTATATTATGGAGGTGTACTGAGTGGAGGTGTACGTGTACGGAATGGAGGAGGTTATAGTGTGGTGTGTCCTGAGTGGAGTTGTACGGAGTGGAGGAGGTTACAGTGTGGAGGTGTACTGAGTGGAGTTGTACGGTACGGAGGAGGAGGTTACAGTGTGGAGTGTGTACTGAGTGGTTTTGTACGGAGTGGAGGAGGTTACAGTGTGGAGGTTACAGTGTGGAGGTGTACTGAGTGGAGTTGTACGGAGTGGAGGAGGTTACAGTGTGGAGGTGTACTGAGTGGAGTTGTACGGAGTGGAGGAGGTTATAGTGTGGAGGTGTACTGAGTGGAGGTGTACAGAGTGGAGGTGGTGTACAGAGTGGAGGTAAACAGAGAGGAGGTGTACGGAGTGGAGGAGGTTATAGTGTGGAGGTGTACGGAGTGGAGTTGTACGGAGTGGAGGAGGTTACAGTGTGGAGGTGTCCTGAGTGGAGTTGTACGGAGTGGAGGAGGTTATAGTTGGAGGTGTCCTGAGTGGAGTTGTACGGAGTGGAGGAGGTTATAGTGTGGAGGGTGTACTGAGTGGAGGTGTACAGAGTGGAGGTGGTGTACAGAGTGGAGGTAAACAGAGAGGGAGGTGTACGGAGTGGAGGAGGTTATAGTTGGAGGTGTCCTGAGTGGAGTTGTACGGAGTGGAGGAGGTTACAGTGTGGAGGTGTACTGAGTGGAGTTGCACGGAGTGGAGGAGATTAGTAGTGTGGAGGTGTACAGAGTGGGGGTGTACAGAGTGGAGGAGGTGTACAGAGTGGAGGTGTACAGAGAGGAGGTGTACAGAGTGCTACACAACGTCACCGTCATCTTCTTGTCATGCAGTAAGCCTGACAGCTACGACCAGCGCTCAGCCTGCTGGCGACCAAGTCCACGTTCTTTTCATTAGATACCCGGCTTATCAATGGATTTGGCAAAAAAACTGGTATTGAGTTCCAGCGTGTACATGAGTAAGGCCTCGTATGTGATCAGTTCACTTCAATTCAGTGGTTTATTTTGTGTCTTTTCATCACCACGAAATAACCATGGCAATTTCAGCAACATATTAACCACAGGAGAGAGAGAGGAGAGAGGAGAGAGAGAGAGAGAGAGAGAGAGAGAGGGAGAGAGAGAGAGAGAGAGAGACGCACACACACAAGCATACACACAAAGAGAGAGAGAGAGAGAGAGAGAGAGAGAGAGAGAGAGAGAGAGAGAGAGAGTTCTCACTACAACGACAGACAAGAGTGAGTGGTACGACAATGACCGGGCCGGTAACAAAGCAGACCCCACCATCCTGGCCGACCAGTCGTGATGCTGGGCAGTGGCGGTCGGTTATCACCACAACATCCACTGTGAGCGTGTCAGCGTGAGAAATACTCTACCTCCCCGCTCGCATACATGCATGCATATCTTGATGAATCGCTGATGAATCACTCTATCCCTATCTGTCGATGGCGGGGTGTATCCTGTTTTTTAATGACATACACGCCAACCCACGCACGCGCCTAACTGTCTATCTACATGTGTGAAATGAAACGTACAGGTTATTGTCCACGATCTGGACAAAAAGACTTTTGTAGCCGTAATATGAACAGGTTACAGAGTTACTGTTTCCCTTTCTTTCGGTTTACTATGAAATCTCTCTCTCTCTCTCTCCTCTTGTATAAGTCTTTAGTAACAAATCAAAACATAAGAGAAGATCTGCTAAAGTTTAGGTCAAGAGTGCATGGTCTAGGTCTTGCAAACAGTGGTTTATGACCAGGGAACAAGGTACTGAGTGTCCAAAGTGCGTAAGACGTGGCTGACATTTTGTTTGTTTCTTTGGTTTTTTTTTTTTTTGTTTGTTTTTTTTTTTTTCTGCGTACGCATGCTGATACTCTTGTGGACATTCCCTGTATAGACAGGCACGGATTAATCCCATCTTTCCAACAAAGGGAGCGGAGTTGTGTGTGTATGATCGTTTCTATCCTGCCATTAAGGCAGCCATACTCCAACTTCGGGGGAAATGCATGCTATGTGTAATGTGTCATCGATGCCGACGGCCAAACTCGTCCTCTCTTCCGTAAGTTGGTGATGAGATTTTACGTGTATGCAAGATGTTATGCGCGTGTTCACACACGGAACCTCGGTTTACAGTCTCATTGGAAGAACTGTATGGGAAATGGAGTCAGAACTAATGTGAACTCCGAGGGAAAAATCCCCCTGTACCGAAACGACCCGCCGGAGATTCGAACCCGCAACCCCCCAGGATCACCAAGATGACGAGTGCGGCGCTCTACCACTGAGCTGTTCCGGCCCCCACGTGAAGAAGACGACCTGCACTATCTTTTCCAGTGTTGCTTCCTTTAGGACATTCGCCGATAATATTCATGTTTTTCTCCCCCCCCCCCCCCCCCCCCCCCCCCCCCCCCCCCCCCCCCCCCCTCACCACCCCCATGACTCATCTTGAGCCTACGGTAGTAAGCAACGTGAGAAATCTTTTTTTTGTCAACCGATGACGATACAGCTATCACTGCACTTTCTAAGTATTTGACGGAAGCTACCAATGATAGAAAAAAAAAAAAAGACATTAGAATTTGATGACAGCAGTTTCATAATCTGATGTTCCTTGGTTTTACCTTACTATCATGCACTTTTGCAATATGTGGATGGCTAAGCAGTCTCAGTGTGTGTGCGCGCGTGCGTGCGTGCAGTGTGTGAATGTGTGAGTGAGTGAGTGAGTGTGTGTGTGTGTGTGTGTGTGTGTGTGTGTGTGTGTGTGTGTGTGTGTGTGTGTGTGTGTGTGTGTACGCGTGCGTGCTTGTGTGTACGTGTGCAGGCGTGCATTTCTGGGGAGCGGCAGAGAGGGAGGTAAGGGGAGGGGGAGGAAGGGGCGAAGAGTCGGGGATCTGGGGATCTTTTGGAGTGAAGGAAGGGTAAGGCTGGGGGCGGAGGGGGGAAATGGATGAACGTCAGCTGGTGTTTCCTGTTGGTTTGGGTTGACGGCGTGTACGTTGTGTGTGACGGGAAAGGGCGGGAGGTGTCGGGACTGTGGGGGGGGGGGGGGGGGGGGGGGGGGGGGGGGGGGGGGGGGGGGGGGGGGGGGTGGGGGGGGGGGGCGGGTAGGGAAGGGCAGGTTTGAAGGCAAGTCTCCTCACTGGGTTAGATCGCGCACGGTGTGTGGAGCTAGCTTATGTTGTAAAATATCTGTGCCTTCCTTAGAATGTATGCGATATTTTCATCCCATAACGTTCTTGTTGGCCTGGGGCGTTATAATCTCATTGTTATTTGTTTGGCCTTATACTTCAAATGATGTGCAACACGTCAAGTCGTATGTGTATGTGTACCCCCCCCCCCCCCCCCCCCCCCCCACCCCGTGCCTTAATGGTTGGTCAAGCTGAAGGCCAAAACGAAAGCGTGCAAGCGTCTCTCTCTCTCTCTCTCTCTCTCTCTCTCTCTCTCTCTCTCTCTCTCTGTGCGTGTGTGAACGTACGCACGCACGCACACGCGTGCGCACACACACACACACGGGAGGAGGGGGGTGGGGGAGGAAGGGGGGTGTGTTAGTGGTGGGGACAAGCAAAAGGAGGAGGGGATGGGAGGAGACTGATACAGACCGGACAGAGAGAGAGAGAGAGAGAGAGAGAGAGAGAGAGAGAGACAGAGACAGCGACAGAGACAGACAGACAGACAGAGACAGAGAGAGACAGACAGACACACTCACTCACACAGACATAGAGAAAGCGAGTAAAAAGCTGGGGACTAGGCACAGAGAGAAAAGGGAGAGAAAAACGAGGGCTCCAATCCCAGAGAGCAAAGGGAGATAAGAAAGAGGGCAGTCCGCCCTCATCAATCCAGCGCACCCGGGAGCCCCTTACCACGATGAAAGTGTGTGTGTGTGTGTGTGTGTGTGTGTGTGTGTGTGTCTGTGTTTGGGGGGGGGGGGGGGGGGGGGGGGGGGGGGGGGGGGGGGAACGGGTGGGGGGAAGGGGGTACGAAGATTTGCAGGGAAGTGGAGGCGATGATTTCTTTTTTCAGGATAGTGTGGAGTAGGGGAGGGGAGGTGGGGGCGGGGGGGGGGGGGGGGGGGGGGGGGGGGGGGGGGGGCCCAGCCCTTGCTCTGTCCCTCCGTCCATAAATCAGGATGATCAAGGGTGGGTGATGTCATCAATAATTCAGGGTCATCAACATCACGTGACGGGGGCGGAGTGGGTGGGGGGGGGGGGGGGGGGGGGGGGGGGGGACCCATTATTAACAAGTTACCAAAAACCAGCTAGCCAACATGCGTATTCACTCCCCCTCCTCATTCCGCCCACCCCACTCCACCTCTCTCTCTCTCTCTCTCTCTCTCTCTCTCTCTCTCTCTCTCTCTCTCTCTATTCACTGCTCCCCTTTTCTCTTTTGTTGATTTTTTTTTTTTTTGTTCACATGTCTCATCTAATTTTGCGAAACAATGCCTTTCATGATGACGCCAAAGTGTGTGTGTGTGTGTGTGTGTGTGTGTGTGTGTGTGTGTGTGTGTGTGTGTGTGTGTGTGTGTGTGTTTAATTTTCTCTCTTTTTTTAATCACAGATTCCGAAGGGACGCTGGTTTTATCCAAACATTTGGATTTTCTTTTCTCCAATAAATGTTTCACGAATGAAAAGTGTGAGGTTGTGTGTGTGTGTGTGTGTGTGTGTGTGTGTGTGTGTGTGTGTGTGTGTGTGTGTGTGTGTTTGTTTTTTTTTGTTTTGTTTTGTTTTTCAAATTTGTTTTCATCCCCTTGTTCCACTCTACCGAAGTAGAACATGTCTCCTTCACTCTTTACCATCGTTTGATTTTGGCGAGGCAGTCAGCAGCGGCCGATTTGGATCAGGGATGATCAAGACATTACTAGTTAGGGGCGGCCGACGGATGGCACAGGCATCAATAACGCAGGGCGAGCACAGAACGGCCACTGGCATCAATCACAGAAAGAAAGAAAGAAAAAAGAAAGAAAGAAAGAAAGGAGTGCATTTGCACTGACAAAAAGAAAAAAAAAAAAAAAAAAAAAAAAAAAAAAGAAAAATATCAGGACGACAGCAGACATGAGATCGGGAGGCTGTGAAGAGCTCCAATCAAACAGGAGACATGATCGTCGCCAACACCCCCCCCCCCCTCTCTCTCTCTCTCTCTCTCTCTCTCTCTCTCTCTCTTTCTCTCTCCCTCCCTCTATTTCTCTCTCTCTCTCTCCCTCTCATTCTCTTTCTCTCTCTCCTCTCATTCTCTTTCTCTCCCCTTCTCTCTCCTCCTCCCTTTCTCCCTCTCTCTTCCGTTTTCTCCCTCCCTCCCTCTCCTTTTCTCCTCCCTCCCCCGTTCTCTCTCTCTCTCTCTCTCTCCTCTCCTCCCCTCCCTCCCTCCGCCCCCCCCCCCCCCCCCCGCAGTCTACTCGGCCACCCCCATCGTTCCATTATGTGAGAAGCTCTAAAGGTCAACTCGCCTGTCGTTTGTATCTGCACAGCTTGCTGCAGACAGGAAGCGGTGTGTGTGTGTGTGGGGGGGGGGGGGGGGGGGGGGGGGGGGACCAGTGTGCAGTGCTCCCACAGAGAAACAAGGGGGGAGGGGGGGTTGGGGGGAGGGGGAGGAGGTCGATGGGAAAGGAGAGAGAGAGAGAGAGAGAGAGAGAGAGACAGAGAGAGAGAGAGAGAGAGACAGGGGGGGGGGGGGGGGACAGAGACAGAGATACAGAGAGACAGGTGTTTTGAAAAAAAAAAAACAAAACAAAACAAAAAAACCCAGTTTCTTTTAGTCTGCCAGCATTGGAACTTTAGTTAACCTCGTCTTAAGACAGCCAGTATGTCAACACTGGCACCTCGGGAAGCCTCGTTAACACGACGTTAAGACAGCCACGACGTCAACAAGGTCACTTTCAGAAAGTCATGTTCTGACGTAAAAACAGCTTACATAATTACATTAGACCCTTCGGGAACCATATCAATCTGTTTCAAGACAGCCAGTATGTTAACACTGGAGCTTGAAAAACAAACAAACAAACAAACAAAAAATTCAAACCTGACGTGAAGACCTGTCAGCATATTGACATCGTCCACGCTCAAAGCTGTGTAACTTAATACGACGGCATCTCCTACCTTTTCTCCTGTGGGCAATGGGAAAAGAAACACCCGAAACTGTACAATCCCAGACAATGACCACATCTTACCCATCACTTTAAGAGTGCAGAGGAAGGTGAATATCCGCTAAAAAGATTTACATGCACATCCCACCCTTCGCTTCTAGCGTGCATAAGGTGAATCGCACCAAAACGACTTACATGCCGGTAACTGCGTTTCATCTTCGCGAGTTCAAGAACCTGCTCATCTCGAAGCCAGCAAAACGGTGTTTGTGTAGCATCCCGACATTTGTCTGTGTGCAGAAGCAGAGCAGCAGCACCGTCACTGGCACCTCCGACCCGCACAGTCTTCCATTTCTGGCGCAAAATCCACCGGCCTGTGCGGTCTTGGCCTCCCAGGGGAGGATCTAGCTGCCGCGCCCTCTGCCGTCAGGACGGATGGCATCACGAGCCCTTTCCTGCCTTCAGGACGCCGTTCCACTCTGACCGTTATGACGCCACCACAGTCCTGTCGTCACGACGCCGTCACTGTCCTGTTCTGTAATGACGTCACCGCAGACCTGTCTTCTGTTTTCTGGATGGCCCACTGGCTTTCATGGCGTCCTCCCACCAACGTCGGCTTCCATGACGTCGCATGTTTTCCATGGCATCAGCTTCGATCTTTGTGATAGTGTCACGTTTCTTCATGACGCCATCCCAACTGTGTCTTTATGACGTCATCCTGTCGTCGCCTGTGTGCCCTCCAAGTGCACTTCATCTTCAGACATCTTTCTTGACTGGGATGTTGAGCCCTTGCTTGCCGCCTGAAGGAACCAAACTGTGCCAGTCCTTGAGTCAGGTGGGTTATCCCCTTTCTTCGCTGAACCGAGTCTGGAGTGTCGTCTATTCCGGTCCAGCACGCCTGATTTATCGCCATTAGTGCGGCCATGTGTGGACTATCATAACTCAAAACGTGAACTTTGGTCATACCAGGCCAGAGCAGTGGTCAACTCCTGAACACGTTCTATGTGACCATGAAAAGTCAGAGGTCTCTATCACTACTGGTCGTAACCTGAATTAGGAGACTGCTCAAGCATCTATCTACACAAACCACCATTTGCCCACTACCACAGCCAGACAGAATGATCAACCCGCTGCTATCAGCAGCTACAGCAAAAAGTCAGCCCCAGCCAGCGATGCAAGGTCATGTAAGCTCCGTGCCGATCAAGAACACAACAGCACGTGCATAGGACAACAGCACCAAGTGGCCTTTCACCACCGCAGTAGCCTGTAGTAAGAGGCACAACCGTTGAGTCACGAAGTACGATTTAGCATTCGATCACACAAAGGAGGCTCGTGTTAGTTTTATGTGGGGTTTTTTTTTTGTTTGTTTTTTTTTTTTTTTTTGCCACCATGACAAATCATGATTGACCAGTGACTGAGCTGAGAAGTCACCAACAGAAACTTAGTGAGCGCAAAAATATATGATCGTCTATCTGTCAATCTACAGAAACCTCAAGTCCAGTGGATTACACTTCCTAAATGTCTCGTAGATAAAAAAAAAAAAAATTAAAAAAAAAAAAAAGAAAGGACAACACAGAAAGAAAGACGTAAAGGAAAGGAAGCAAGAAAGAACGACAGAAAAAAAAAGATAAGAAAATAGAGGGGGGAAAAGGGACGAAAAAAGAAGAAAGCAGCAGCAAATGATGCTGCGCCGAGTGTCAAGCTCAAAAGTGTTAATGGCTAGGAACCAGAACTGATACATACTGCCCACAGCACCCGGATCTTTTCCGCACGCACGGTCTTCACAGACCTCTCCCGTTCCACCATGACTCTCAACAGCAGCAACCTCAGCATCCCCAGCAGTGATGATGGTGAAGCGCTGGAGGGCGTGGTGGTGGAAGCCTACTCCGTGGTGCTATCGGCGGCAGCACTGGTGCTGGCCATGGGTGCTAGGGGGAGGCGGCAGCCTCACCATCCTCCTGGCCGTCTTTCAGAGCCAGCGCGTGCGCAAGTACAGCTACACCTTGCTCCTGGTACTCTTCTTCCTATGCTGCGGCCTGGACCTGCTGTGGTCGCCCATGGAGCTGGCCCACCTGCTCAGCTACCACTACCACCTGCACAACCCTACCCTGGACTTCGCCGTGGCCACCTTCGCCATCTACGTGTTCATGGTGGCGGGCGTGGCCATCCTCGTCACGGCCTACTGCGCGGAGAACGTGCTGAGGATCTTCGGGGTGTTGAGCCCCGTACTGCGCAACGCCTGGCCACTGTCCGTCTGCCTGTCCATGTTCATCCTCTGCCTCCTCATGGCGCTGGCCTTTGTCTCTACCTCCGTCAACCAGGTGCACCCCACCCCGCTCAGCTACCTCATTCTGCACGCCGCCTCCTCCGCCACGCGGCTCACCATCCTGGCCCTGCTGCTGTTGGTGGTGATGCTGGGGGCGGCGGCCGTGGTGCTGGCCGTGGTCTTAGCCGTGAGGAGGGGAGTCATGAACCCGTCGGAGAGCTTTCTGTCCGCGCACTCCAACGAGTCCAACAACGGCAACACCGTGCCCCGCTTCTTGGTCAACCAGACAGAGGCAGCGGCTTGCACTGATGACGTGGACAAGATGTCCATGTCGGCTTCCTCCTCCAAGCTTCCGGACCCCGTGGGGCCTGAGGTGACTCCGGCCACGCCAGTGAAGAGCCCTGCCAAACTGGGCGCCCCAGCATGCGCCCTCCTCACGGGGACCCACCACATGCTGGGAGTCAACATGGCTCAGGTACGGCAGGCAGCACAACTGTGTCACCTCGCACCGGACTTCTCTGTCTGTCTGTCTGTCTGTCTGTCTGTCTCTCTCTCTCTCTCTCTCTCTCTCTCAAAGAATAAAATGTAAATCTCTCTCTCTCTCTCTCTCAAAGAATAAAATGTAAAGAAAAAAGAAAGACCCCACAGACTACGGGGAAAACGGACGATGTTTTGCCTTTTTTTCTTTATTTCCTGCACAATGCTACATCAAGAATCTTTTTCTTCTCAGCTCATAGACGAAACTTACATGGGGGGGGGGGGGGGGGGGGGGGGGGGGGGGGGGGGGGGGGGGGGGGGGGGAGCAAATGAAAGTAGGTCTTTTCCGGGAAAAAAATGCCCTGACTGATTATCCATAAGTTGACAATCTTCACGATCATTGGCTTCATTCTAAGGACAGCCCAGGAGCCAACACTTGAATGGCTTTTCTTAAAGCCATCGGCTCGCTTGCCTGATCAAGACTCAACCACGCCAGCATCAAGATTTTCATCAAAGCCTTTCTCTTTTGCTCACACTTCTTTTACTCTTTGGTTATAAGCCAGAAGCTGAACTTGGGTGATTTTGCACCTCTGTGTTATAGTTAGTGTGTATCTGTGTGCGTATGTGCACGAAGGAGGGAGGAGGGTTGACGTATCTATGCAAATGTGAGTGCAAACATCTGAGCAATTTGCGAAGGTGTCTATGACCAATGTACAGTGAAGTCGCCCCTTTTACATATTTTGTCTGTGACCTCTGTAGTGTGAAATCCCCTGTATCATGTATGGCTATCGGAAGGTAAAAATCCCTTGTACAGACATCATCTGTGACCGCTGTACAGTGAAATCCCCTGTATTATGTATGATTATCGGAGGGTAAAAATCCCTTGTACAGACATCGTCTGTGACCACTGTCGTGTGAAATCCCCTGTATCATGTACGACTATTGGAGGGTAAAAATCCCTTGTACAGACATCATCTGTGACCACTGTGGAATGAAATCCCCAGTATCTTGTATGACTATCGGAGGGTAAAAATCCCTTGTACAGACATCGTCCGTGACCACTGTAGGATGAAATCCCTAGTACAGATATTGTCTGTGACCACAGTCGACTGACGTCACCACTGATCAAATCAATGGTCTCTCACCACTGCAGAGCGAAATCCATGCAAATCTCTGCACAGACATCGTCTCTAACCACTGTGAAGTAAAGACATCATTGATGACCTACCTCCTGATGGTCTCTGACCACTGTGAAGTAAAGATATCATTGATGACCTACCTCCTGATGGTCTCTGACCACTGTGAAGTAAAGACATCATTGATGACCTACCTCCTGATGGTCTCTGACCACTCTCAATTCCATTCATTCTTTGAGCAGATGTCGTGAATCTGTGACTCTGCTGACTGAGTGATGGAGGTGATTCTGTTGGGCAGACAGATGTCGTGACTTTATGACACTGCTGATTGAGTGACTGATGTGATTCTGCTGGGCAGACAGATGTCGTGAATTTGTGACCTTGCTGATTGATTCATTGCGGTGATTCTGTTGGGCAGGTGCTGGGACGTCGCCGCCACACCATCTGTCAGATCGGGGACTCCAGCGCCCCGTCAGACCCTATCTCCAAAGCCAAGCAGTACAACTACGTGCGCAAGTTCTCCGTGGACATCTCCGCCCTGCAGGCTCAGCTGGAGAACCCCAAGCTCTTCAAGGACATTCTGCCCTTCGCCTCCCACCAGGACCTCACGCAGAAGCAGCAGCAGGACGCCAGCAAACCTCAGCCCCCCGAGTCCAAAGCTTCTCTCCCGCCTCTGTCGGATCTCAAACTCCGCCCAGAAGCGATAGAGACCACGGGAGGCATCACCCTGCCTGTGCTCCCCGGCCTCCAGTCATAACTGTGTCGGAGGACGTGCGCGAGGACGTGGAGGGGGAAATCAAGGAGGAGTGTGTGAAGGAGGGAACCCAGTTGAACGCAGCTAGCCCGGAGCACAGGCCCACCGTGGACAGAGTGAACCTGACGGAAGTTCCGTGTCTGCCTGTCACAGCGCCCATGGATGAAGAGGACGAGGAAGAAAGAGAGGACGGCAACAAAACGGCAGAAGATCCTTGCGGTGACGAAGCAGAAAACAGCAGCTATAAAGTCAACAACCGACTGAGCGAGAGGGACCAGGACTTCATCAAAATGACTTGCTCATGGCCCTGACGTTCTTTCTCTGCACGTTCCCGCTCTTCCTGATCGAGGCCATGAAGAGCAGCGTCCATCTGCACACTTACATCAACATCTGCACGTGTGCACGCGCCCTGTCCGTCATCAGACTATCATCTACCCGCACATCGTCATCTGTATGGACAGGGTGGTGCACAGGGCAGTCAACAGGCTGAAGCAGAGGGTCGGTCACCTCTGTGGACAGGTGGACAGGGAGGGGGCAGACCTACCTCCTGAACACAGTTCTAACACCAGTCAGATGTGAACAGACAGGGGGAAAAGAGGACCATTCCTATATTCCAGTCCTTTGGGACGTCGCGAGACTGAAACTTGCCTGGCGAGGTGGGCACGATGCTGGATCTTCGTGTTCTTTGTTCACTTCACACGTCAAATAAGGCAACAGCTCCACCCTCAGTTATCACTACCAGAACGAAGTCACCTGATCAGTAACACGGTACTGGGATCATCACCACATGCAGTGACGTGTGAGCTGGAAACATAGCGCACATGGCTCAACTGAACACAAAATACAACATTTCATTTACAAAACACCAAATGGCACTAAACATCCAGGGTACAAGACCATATGCACATGCAGCATTTTGTCAGAAGCAAAGTCAAGGAATACGGGAACACAAAGAGGACCACAGAAGGGAGCCACTGCTCCCATACAAAAGGGGAGCTATGTTCCATTGCATTGGCCAAGCTCTACTCTGCATTCTCAGAGGAGCATTGTGTTACATTGCACTGGCCAAGCTCTACTCTGCATTCTCAGAGGAGCTTTGTGTTACATTGCATTGGCCAGGCTCTACTCTGCGTTCTCAGAGGAGCATTGTGTTACATTGCATTGGCCAGGCTCTACCCTGCGTTCTCAGAGGAGCTTTGTGTTACATTGCATTGGCCAAGCTCTACTCTGCATTCTCAGAGGAGCTTTGTGTTACACTGCATTGGCCAAGCTCTACTCTGCATTCTCAGAGGAGCTTTGTGTTACACTGCATTGGCCAGGCTCTACTCTGCATTCTGACAGGAGCATTGTGTTACATTGCATTGGCCGAGCTCTGCGCTGCATTCTGAGAGGAGCATTATGTTACATTGCACTGGCCGAGCTCTGCGCTGCATTCTGAGAGGAGCATTGTGTTACATTGCATTGGCCGAGCTCTGCGCTGCATTCTGAGAGGAGCATTGTGTTACATTGCATTGGCCAAGCTCTACTCTGCATTCTGACAGGAGCTTTGTGTTACATTGCACTGGCCGAGTTCTGCTCTGCATTCTGACAGGAGCATTGTGTACACTGCATTGGCCAAGCTCTACTCTGCATTCTGACAGGAACATTGTGTTACATTGCATTGGCCAAGCTCTACTCTGCATTCTGAGAGGAGCATTATGTTACATTGCATTGGCCGAGTTCTGCTCTGCATTCTAAGAGGATCTATGTGTTACATTGCATTAGGCGAGTTCTACTCTGCATACAGAGGAGCTATGTCTGTGTATTACATTACACTGGCCGAGTTCTGCTCAAACAGAGGCTATGTGTTACACTGCATTGGCCGAGTTCTACATACAAGGAGGAGCTATGTGTTACAAAGTACAGCAATGAGTTACACTGCACTGGTTGTTTGTGCTCTACATTCAGAAAAATGCGTTGTATTGCAAAGGATGGGTTCCGCCCTGCATACAGTGAGATGTGTTATGCACTGGATGGGTTTTGCTCTGCATTCAGAAAGATGTGTCATTTTGCAATGGATGGGTTTTGATCTGCATACAGAAAGATGTGTCATATTGCAATGGATGGGCTCTGCTCTGCCTACAGAAAGATGGAGTATATTGCAATGAATGGGTTTTGCTCTGCATACACAAAGATGTGTCATATGGCAATGGATGGGTTTTGCTCTGTGTACACAGAAAGATTGGTCCTACTGCAATGGATGGGTTCTGCTCTGCATACAGAAAGATGGAGTATATTGCAATGGATGGGTTTTGCTCTGCATACAGAAAGATGTGTCATATTGCAGTGGATGGGTTCTGCTTTGCAGACAGAGAGGTGTTAAACTGCAATGGATGGACTCTGCACTGGATACTGAGGGGTGTTAACTTGCACTGGATCGGTTGTTCTGCTCTGCATACAGAGAGCAGATGTGTTATAATGCAATGGATGGGTTTTGTTCTGCATACAGAGATGTGTTTTATTGCAATGGATGGGTTCTGCTTTGAACACATAGAGGAGGTGTGTTAAACTGAAAATAATGGGTTTTGCTCTCAGTACAAACAGGAGCAAGTGTTAGACTGCAATGGCCAATTTGCTCTCTACAGACACAAAGGATCCATCTATAAGTTACACTGCAATGAATGGATTCTGCTTTACATATAAAGGTGTTGTGTGGTGTCTTACATGGATGTGCTGTGTGTAGAAGCACAGACGATTCTACTGACAGACTGACTGACTGATTGATCCGACTATGTCCCCTTGCATTGCTCAGTTCGAGAAACGCCGGTATGGAAATCATCAGGCGTTTGAAGACATCATTAACTTAAACACGCTGCTCTCACTGCATTCCCAAAGAACACTTACCCCCTACCCCCCTTCCCCAAATCTCTTTCTCTCCCTCTATCTTTATTTGTATGTACATTCCTTCATTCAAAGATGAGCTCACATATGTACATCGTGTGCCTGCACACACACACACACACACACACACACGCATGCACGCACGCACGCGCGCGCGCGCACACACACACACACACACACACACACACACACACACACACACACACGCCAAACGCGCAAAACATATTTGAGCATGCGTGCGCCATCTTGTGTAACTCTTGTGCATACGTATGTGGTGACTGATGGCAGCGTTGTGTGGGTGTAGTGTGGTGTGGTGTGGTGTGGCGTGGAGTGGTGCGGTGTGGTGTGGTGTGGTGTGGTGTGGACTGACGTGGTGTGTGGTGTGGTGTGGTGTGGACTGATGTGGTGTGGTTAGTCTGGTGCTGTGTAATATCTGAAATGTTTGTATAAGCGTAGTTGAGTGCGAAAACATGCAGAGAGACAGACAGAGAAAGACAGAAAGACAGACAGGCAGACTGACAGACAGACGAACAGAGAGAGAGAGAGAGAGAGAGAGAGAGAGAGAGAGAGAGAGAGAGAGAGAGGGGAGAAAGGGAGAAACCCCCCAGCGCAGTGAATACCTACCATCGCTGAAGCTATTTGACGGAGCGATACTATCACACTACATCCGGACACGCGGTTTGCGACAGCAAGAACACGGGAAGACTTCTGAAGCCAGAAGTCGATACAATCACCGCTTTAATTGATCACCCCCCCCCCCACCCCCCCCACCCCCCCCCCCCCCCCCCCCACCCCTCCCTCCCAGAGTACGGTTCCTACCAATGCAGCTTTCCCTCGAAACAAAAGAGGTTCTCTGCATCAGAGCAATAAGCAAGTGCGGACATTCAAATAGTCACAAGTGACAGGCTGCCACTTTTGTCATTGATGTTGTCCAATGTATGGTGAACTGTTCGCCTGCTTGTTTTACTGAACGTGCGGTTCTAGATCTCGTGCAACAGTGATCACGTGTATATATTTCTACTAACATCTTGGACATGTCTGTAGATGTAGTGTTTCATGCAGTTGACTTTTCTTAATAACTGAATGGGGGAGAAGAAGACATGCTTGGTGTATTATTACATTAAAGAAACCAGAGAAAGAGCCATTTTTATTTAATTTGTGTGCGAGTGTGTGTGTGTGTGTGTGTGTGTGTGTGTGTGTGTGTGTGTGTGTGTGTGTGTGTGTGTGTGTGTGTGTGAGACAGGAGAGGGATGGGGGCCCTGTGTGCGCTCTGCAGTGATAAAGGTCTTGGTCTCATAATCCTTTGTTCATCCAGCTATATACTCTCTACAACGACGAGGGTATTGGTCTTCCGATCCTCTATTCATCCAGCTACACTCTGTGACGTCAAGGGTCTTGGTCTCCCAATCCGTTGTTCATCCAGCTCCAATCTGCAATGAAAAGAGTACTGGTACAAGGTTCCCCAATCCGTTGTTCATCCAGCTACACTCTGCAATGAAAAGAGTACTGGTACAAGGTTCCCCAATCCTGAATGTATCCAGCTACACTCTCCAGCAACAGAACGGTCTCTCAATCTTTCCTTTCTTTTATTTTCATCCAGCTGCATCCTGTAGTGACAAGGCTATATTAGTCTCCCAATCCGTTGCTCTCCAGATACACACTACAATGGTCTCCCAATTCTTTGTTCATCCATCTACACTCTGCAGTGACAAGGTTATTGGGGGCTCCCAATCCTTTGTTCATCCATCTACACTCTGCAGTGACAAGGGTACTGGGGCTCCCAATCCTTTGTTCATCCATCTACACTCTGCAGTGACAAGGGTATTGGGGCTCCCAATCTTCTGTTCATCCATCTTCACTCTGCAGTGACAAGGGTATTGGGGCTCCCAATCCTTCGTTCATCCATCTACACTCTGCAGTGACAAGGGTATTGGGGCTCCCAATCCTTTGTTCATCCATCTACACTTTGCAGTGACAAGGGTACTGGGTCTCCATATCCTTTGTTTTTCCATCTACTCTCTGCAGTGACAAGGGTATTGGGTATACTAATCCTTTGTTCATCCAACGACACTGGACAGTCACAAAGGCACTGGTCCTCCAAACCTTTGTTCAACCAGCTATGCTCTACGACAGTACTGATACACGGTTCCCAATCCTTGATACATCCAAATGCACTCTCCAACAAAAGATCAGTCTCTCAGTCCGCTGATCATCCTAGTACACTCTGTGGAATACTAGTCTTCCAATCTTTGTTCATCCAGACGTAGTCCGCAGTTACAAGGGTATTGGTATGCAATTTTTTGTTCATCCAGATACAGTCTGCTGTAACAATGATGTTAGTCTCCGATTTTTTTTTTTCTTTGTTTAATCCAGCCACACTCTAACAACAAAGGTACTGGTCTTCCAATCCTTTTTTTTTTTTTTTATCCAGGTACACTCTAATAACGAGGGTACTAGTCTCCCAGTTCTTTGTTTATCTAGGTATACTCTAATTACAACGGTACTGGTCTTGCCATCCTTTGCTCATCCAGATACACTGCAATAGCAAATGCATTGACCCCCCCCCCCCCCCCCCCCCTTCGTTTATCGAACTACACTCTGCAGTAACAAGTTTATTGGACTCCCAGTCCTGTGTTCATTCGGATGCACTCTTGAGACGACAAAGCTGTTTGGTCCCAAATCCTCAGCATACCCAACTCCACTTTGCAGTACCTGGGTAGCTGGTCCCTTAATGCAAAGTGCACCCGACTAACTTGCACCAATAATCAGCCCAGTCGTGCCAATCGGCTGAAGGATGGCGACTTTTTTCAAGTCAGGCATCACAAAAGGCATCATCTGGCACAGCTCATCGTAACACGCCACATCTGTTACGATGTTTTAAGTCTTAAGAGTAACGATCTTCCAGTTCACCATAACAAGCCGCATCTGTTACAGAGCTTTGAGAGTAACGATCTTCCACTTCACTATAACAAGCCACATCTGTTGCAAAGTTTAACAGTGACGATCTTCCAGCTCACCACGACAAGCCACATCTGTTACAGTGTTTTAAGAGAAGCCATCTTCCACTTCACCATAACAAGTCACAGATCTATTACAGAGCTTTAAGTGTAGCGATCTTCCTGTTCAACAAAACAAGCCACATCTATTACAGATCTTTAAGAGTAGCCATCTTCCTGTCCAACGAAAAAAAAAGCCACATCTGTTACAGAGCTTTAAGAGTAAACGATCTTCCTGTTCAACGAAACAAATTACATCTATTACAGAGCTTTAAGAGTAGCCATCTTCCTGTCCACGAAAAACAAGCCACATCTGTTACAGAGCTTTAAGAATAACGATCTTCCTGTTCAACGAAACAAGTCACATCTATTACAGAGCTTTAAGAGTAGCCATCTTCCCGTCCAACAAAACAAGTAACATTTATTACAGAGCTTTTACAGTAGCGATCTTCCAGTTCGCCATAATAATCCACGTCTATTACAGAGCTTTAAGCGTAGCGATCTTCCTGTCCAACGAAACAAGTCACAACTATTACTGAGCTTTAAGCGTAGCGATCTTCCTGTCCAACGAAACAAGTCACAACTATTACAGAGCTTTAAGTGTAGCGATCTTCCAGTTCGCCACAAAGTCTGTGAAAATGTTTTAACGTAAATGATCTTCCTGTTAACCCTAGCGAGCCACGTCTGTTACAATGC
>JADBJO010000910.1:262904-287904 GCA_016801955.1 Conus betulinus | reverse complement strand
TATGCATGCATGCATGCATGCATGCATGCATGTGTGTGTGTGTGTGTGTGTGTGTGTGTGTGTGTGTGTGTGTGTGTGTGTGTGTGTGTGTATGTTCCCTATTCCTTGATGAGGCCACACGCTCCTGAGAAGGATGCTTGCTCTTTCATGCTGGCATTATGGTGGCAATCTTTGCCGTCAGCACAGGCCATGGTACGTTGAGCCAATCCTGCATCTTAGTGATGCACAGATTTTTTTTCATACACAGTCGGTACAAAGAAAATGTTCTGCTCGCTCTTGTTAGTACTCACCGGGGAAAGGTTATATACTAGAGTCCCCTCCCTCCAACAGAAACTGGAGTTCTTGCCACACTTGCTCCTCTGCGTGTACAAGGGGTCAGCAGAATCATTAAATATGTCGCTGCCAATGAGGTTTTCCAGACGAAAGTGTCAAACTGCCGACAATAATCATGCACACATGATCACAGAGTCACCTTCTACATCTCTGTAAAAAAATAAAATAAAATAAAAAAACCCTAACAACATCCTGTCACACCACAATCAATACGCTCTGCTGACAGTCAGCCAATTTCAATTCAAACACAGACTGGTCCTGGGCTGAGATAAAGCATGCCAAGAAAAGGCCTGGAAATCAATGACTGTTGGTCATATCTGAGCATGAAACAACAAAAAAAAAAAAAAAAAAAAAAGATCATAAATAAACAAAAAAGATGTAAACAAGTGGACCAAAAAGTAAACAAATGGATCAATGGAATACTTTTAAAACTGAATTTTAAATATAATACCCCATGAATGTAAAGTTTATTCTTATTCATCAGTTCTGTCTATCTGTATGTTAGTCTGTCTGTGTCTGCCTGTCTGTCAGCAACACGGTGATAGCCCTGATATTGTTTTTTTGCGGTCGGCTGGACTAAAAGGAACATGTGTGTTTGTTATAATTTTTGTAAGTCTTAGTCGCTAGTTATGCTTAGCAGTCGCTAGTCATGCTTAGTTAGTCTCTTAGTGGGGGCAAGGGCCAGAGATGAAAAAAAGCCATGTGTTTGCTTATCTGTTACCCTTGGAAATAAAGATTATCATCATCATCATCATCATCTCTTTTCTCTCTATTTCTCTCTCCGTCCGTCCGTCCATCTGTCTCTGTCTGTCTGTCTGTGTCTGTCTGTCTGTCTGTCTGTCTGTCTCTCTCTCTCTCTTCTCTCTCTCGTATAAGTCTTTAGTAACAAATCAAGATATAAGTTGGAGAAGATCTGCTAAAGTTTTGGTCAAGAGTGCACGGTCTAGGTCTTGCAAAACCCTGGTTAATGACCAGGGAACAAGGCACTGAGTGTCTAAAGTGCATAAGTAATGGCGAACATTTTTTTTTTTCTTGACAGTGTGAATGACTGTGGTAAATGGATGATGAAGACTGAATGGATGGGCGTAGGGGGGCTGACGGATAATCAGAGGGAAACAGATTGGAATAGGGATGGAAGAATCAATAAGAGAGACAGAGACAGAGATATGGGGAAGGAGTGCTGATTTCCTGATTGTTATTGTGTGACCTGAACACATTACCGTTACTCTCATTTTTCATAACTTTCAAATCTCAAGAATGAATTACTCAGTTTTTGTACCTAGTCTGTTGCTGTTTGTTTGTTTGTTTTGTTTTTGTTTTGTTTTTGTTCAATATCACTTTGTCGGTACAATCTTAAGTTTAATCTGGCAAAAGTTGTGTAAGCATGTGTGTGTGGTGTGTGTGTGTGTGTGTGTGTGTGTGTGTGTGTGTGTGTAGGAGGGGAGGTGACTGTGTGTGTGTGTAGGAGGGGGTGACTGTGTGTGTGTGTGTGTGTGTGTGTGTGTGTGTGTGTGTGTGTGTGTGTGTGTGTGTGTGGAAGGGGGGTGGGGGAGGGGGGTTGCACATTTTATCATTATGAAGTAATATGAAAGTATAACAGATATAACTTTTAAGGTAAACTACATCTGACTGTAAACAAATTCAGGCTTAACATATTATTACAATATGTAAACAATTTCAGATTCTATGGGCTGTACATGTATTTATCATGAATGAAATAATATAAAAGTAGGACAGATATAGGGTAAACTACATCTGACTGTAAACAAATTCAGGCTCAACATATTATTACAGTATGTCAACAATTTCAGATTCTATGTTATGAAAATACTCGTGATACATTTTGTTGAATCATTTTAGGATTAAATACCTAAAAAAAAAAAAAAAAAAAAAAAAAAAAAAAAGAATAGTACAGAGCAAATAACTCAGCACTCCTTCATCTCTAGTGAGCTGTTATTTCTCACAGTCTCAATCAATCAATCCATTCCATTTCAAACTTTCTGTCTCTCTCTTCATCTTTGGCTTGCTCTCCTACATACGCACAAAAACCCAATGCATGACACTGAAAACAGAAAAAAAAAAAAGTGAAAGTTAACTCTTTCATGCATTGCAATTTTAATCTCCCCCCCCCCCTCCCTCCCTGAATTGTCAAATGAGCATCCCCTGCCTCCCTCACTCACTCCCCCCCCCCCCCCCCCCCCCCCCCCCCCCCCCCCTTTTTTTTTTTTTTTAATAAAGGATCAGCGTGATCCTTAGAATTTGAGGTCTCTTGAAAACGCTGTAGCAGCAGGGCAGTGTCTTCTCTGGCGAGTTTCCTCACTCAGATTTGATATCAATTGCTCCATTTGGACTGCAGTCCGTAGTTTGGTATAACGAGTGAACCGCAATGAGCAGCATGGAAATGATGCCATGTGAAAGAAGGACAGAAGTTGGGGGGAGGGGAGGTGACAGTGGGGTGATGGAGTAAAGGTAACAGAAGCAGGGAGGGATGTGGGGCAATGAAATAGCAATAAACAAAATGAAATAAAATTAAAAAAAAAAAAACTCTGCCAAAACAAAAAAAAAAATTAATGATCATACAGACAAACCTAGACAAAGAAAAGCAAAAGCAGAGAGAGAGAGAAAGAGAGAGACTGACAGACAGATAGACAGACAGACAGACAGGCAGACAGACAGACACAGAGATATAGATAGACAGACAGACAGAGACAGAGAGAGAGAGAGACAGGCAGACAGAGCAGAGACAGACAGAGAGAGAGAGAGAGACAGAGAGAGAGAGAACGAGAGAGACAGAGAGAGAGACAGAGAGCAAGCATGGTGACTTGCAGTTCCATCCTGATGTCTAAACAGCTGAGGTATAATTGACAGTTTTTAACCCCTCCCTGATCAGGGCCAGTAAAAAACCTGTTCACAGATGGCCAAGATAAAGGGATAACAGGACAGGAGGGGAGAAGTGGGGGTGTGGGGGGGGACAGAAGTGTTCACTGGTAGGGGATTTAAAGAGAAATAATGAAGCAGAGAGTAGGGGTCAAACTCTCTTGGCATTCATCATTATCTGCCTCCTTGAACAATCCTGCCCCACCCCTTCCCCCTGGGGAGATTTCCTTCCCTCTCCCCCTATCATGAAGATTTAGAGTAGTGTGAAATCCTCTCAGCCGTCATCATTATCTGCTTCGTTAACCGTGCTCAAAGTCTTCAGGACCCGCCTCTCTCTCCCCTCATGAGTGTCTCTTTGATTCCTCCATTCCACCTTCTGTCTGTCTGTCTGTCTGCTTGTCCACTCTGTCTCCATCTCAGTCTGTCTGTCTGTCTCTCTGCATCTCTCTCTCTCTCCTCTCTCCTCCCCCCCCCCCCCCCCCCCCCCCCTTCCCCTCTCCCCCCCCTGGATTCCTCCATTCCACCTTCTGACTGACTGTCTGTCTGCATGTCCACTCTGTCTGTGTCTCTCTTCTGCATTTCTTCCCCCCCCCCCCCCCCCCCCCCCCCTCTCTCTTCTCTCTCGCACACATCCACTATTTTTATCGCTGTCTGGCAGGGGCAGTTAATCCCTACCTCCTCCCCCCCCCCCCCCCCCCAATCATCCACTGCTTCATTAATGCTACCGGTACCACAATCAGGCCATTGACACTGGGCCAGTGGAGGTGGGGGGGTCTCTCATGTTGATCATCAACACTACCATCTCTTTCCCTCACCCTGTCTTGCTTCCTGAGCCACAACAACACAGCAAATGTTCAGTGCAACTGAACGTTCAGTCTCTGCACCAGACTGCATTTCTCACTCCCAGCAACACTGCAGGTATTTTTTTCAGCTACGCAATGTGAACAGCAAACTGTACATCTTTCTAGACATCTTGTATATGCAGTGATGAGGAACCTACATACCTTGTATGATGTAGTAATGAGCAACTCTTGCCCATGAGGTGAGTACAGTTCAGCAGAGTTATCTTTCATGAGGGCTTTACTCTTCAAAAATGTAGACATCAAATAAAGCATACTATGAACTATGCTTATTGTATAACTTTTATAGAACAGGCCAACAGACCATGTTTACAGGCAGCATACAAAAGCAGTGCCAGAGATTGAGGAAATGTGACGCACCACTCTGAGGATATATCAAATGAGAGATAGACATACCAGAGAAACAGAACGTGCACAGCCAGTCATGCTCAAACAAAGAGACATAACCACTGGTCCTGTCCCCACTATTTTGGTAATGGGCGCACCTGAGTTGTCCATCTTTCCATAGAATTCTCTGATCTTAATCCCTTACTCACTGCAACATGACAGACATAGAGTTCAAGTGAACAGTGTCCGCACCACACTGTACACTTCACTCCTCTCTCCACCTTGTTTAATGAGCCACTGCAGCAAACTTGACTTCACATTCAACTCACTTCAAGTATTTACCATGCAAAGTGTCTCTGATGCACATCTGTGTGTTGTCAATGATTCTGATGTTGTCTTTATATTGGTATTTCATTATTACAGTCTACTCATACTTGTTCAACAAACCACTTACGGTCCTGCTTTGTCTGCTAGAATCATGGATTTCTCATTTCTTTTCCACAAATCACTGGTGATCCTGATTTTGTTTTCGTCTTAAAGTTTTTCACCACAGATTTCTCACATTTTTTTTTTTTTTTTTCAACAAATAACCAGCAGATCATGATTCTGTTTTCATGATCAAGGTTAATCGCAGTGGATAGTCCATTCCTGTTCCACGAACAACAGACCGGTCCTCATGTTGTCTTTTGGACGCAAGTTCATTCCTGGTTTCCTACTTTTCAACAGACAGCTGAGTTTTCTTGAAGCTTGTGGTTCTGCTCATGATGAATCAAGCACATAACTGATCGTCGGAAGTTGCACTCTCTTCCACAGAACCTTTATCGTTAGGGCAACTTGTCAAGTCACACTTTTCACAGGACCTAGCTTCAACAAACTCACTTGTGCAGTAAGGCAAGCTTTGGAACCATTGCTGTCAATTCCTCCTGGCCGAAAGTTCCCACACTGACACTATGGAAGGGGCTAGTGGTCAGGGAACACCCATGGCCTAGTGAGGTACAAGGACAACAACTTTGTTCTGTAGATGCCCCCCCCCCCCCCCCCCCCCCCACTTCTTCCCCCGAACCTCCCTAACCTCCCACAGCCGTCAGAAGCAGAAGAAAAACCGTACGTTTGAAACTTCAAATTAGCTATTTTGTACTAGGTATAAGGACTTAGCCTCGAAAGTAGTCATCACTGAAATATTACTTCAAATCGACTGAAACAGCAACCAACCAATCATAATTCACCTTCAAGAAATTTTTTTCAGTCTCCTATCCTTAGGTATCACATACACACACACACACACACACACACACACACACACACACACACACACACACAAGAGAAACAGATAAAAACATACCAGCAACAAAAAATCAAACGGCACAACAAAAACACAACCATCTGTGGACAATAGTTTCAATGTATTTTAAGAAATATCCGCAAGTCCCCTCACATCCACCCCTAACAATGAACTTTTTAATTGCTGATTTCTGCCTTAATTGCAGCAGACAACTTTCACCCATGTGTGATAGCCTAGGCAAAACAGGAGATCACTTCAGGGCAGGAAACCTCCTGTCCATTCATCAGATGAGAAAAAATAAAGAAGGCCAGGCAGTGTGTGACAGATACAGACAGCAAAACTGTGGCACCATTTAAACCACTGCCTAGCAGAAAGTTAGTGATAGGATGTAGAAAGAAAGAGGAAACACAAAAAAGCAAAGGAAACGAATGCAAGACAGGCAGAAAGAGGTACAGAGGTTACGGAATAAACATTTCAGACAACACACACACACACACACACACACACACACACACACACACACACACACACACACACACACACACACACACACACACACACACACACACACACAACACACACACACACAATACAGAGATTGCATAATACAAATGACATCTATCTAGAAGAAAAAAATAAATAAAAAAGAAGGAAAGGGCTAATAAAACAGAGCCAACATAAAGGCAGACAAAAACAGAGCTAATGGGTTGAAGACTGACACACTACAGATAAAACATGGACATAAGAAACACAGTGAAAGATTAAAAAGAAAAACAAGACATGTAGTGGTTATCAAACACAAACAGCAGACAGGAGATAAACCAGAAAAAAAAAAATAGAGAGATGAAAGCGTTACAGAAAAAAAAAACATTATAGATTATAGACAGACAAATATAGAGAGATGAAATGATAACCACAGAGAAACACCATAATATATAAATAAATACAGAGAGGTAAGGTTGGGTCACAGAGGTAAAAACACTGTAGATAATAATTAGACATAGGGAACAAATGTACATACAACAGAAAAGCTTGTTTTACTATATACCAGCCACAGGGTTTTTTTCCCACCAGTGTGTATCAGCCAAGTAACACTGTGAGTCAACGCGACACAAAACAACACATTGAGCTCACACACACACACACACACACACACAGACACACACACACACACACAAAGTGAAACAGTAACATACATGCACACACAAATGCCCATGCATGCACACCCACTCATCCAAACACACACATACACATGCGCATACACACACACACACACACACACACACACACACACACACACACACATACACACACACACACACACACACACACACACACACACACACACACAATCACTCACTTACTTGTCCTCCCCTAGAACCACACCAAAGCCCACATGTTCCACCCGATGTTTTGAGCGGTCAAGCCATCCTAACTGTCGTGCTGCTTCAAACACTGTGGTCAGGTGAGTGTTCTGCACACACACAGTCACACCACTAGCTCCACAGGTGCAGTATCAAGTCATACAGCAAGGTCCATATGTGTAGAGTGAAGTCATATAGCAAGGTCCATATGTGTAGAGTGAAGTCATACAGCAAGGTCCATATGTGTAGACAGTAGAGTGAAGTCACACAGCAAGGTCCATATGTGTAGAGTGAAGTCATACAGCAAGGTCCATATGTGTAGAGTGAAGTCATACAGCAAGGTCCATATGTGTGTAGTCCCACGGGCCCCTTCAGGTGTACCTTTTCTTTTTCAAAACAGTAGAGTGAAGTCATACAGCAAGGTCCATATGTGTAGAGTGAAGTCATACAGCAAGGTCCATATGTGTAGAGTGAAGTCATACAGCAAGGTCCACATGTGTAGAGTGAAGTCATACAGCAAGGTCCACATGTGTAGAGTGAAGTCATACAGCAAGGTCCACATGTGTAGAGTGAAGTCATACAGCAAGGTCCACATGTGTAGAGTGAAGTCATACAGCAAGATCCACATGTGTAGACAGTAGAGTGAAGTCACACAGCAAGGTCCATATGTGTAGAGTGAAGTCATACAGCAAGGTCCATATGTGTAGAGTGAAGTCATACAGCAAGGCCCATATGTGTAGAGTGAAGTCATACAGCAAGGTCCATCAGTAGAGTGAAGTCCCACAAGATCTATCTATATGTACAGTAAAGTCACATGGCTTGGTCATGTACAGTGTGAAGTCACACAACAAGATCCATATGTGTAGAGTGAAGTCATACAACAAGATCCCTATGTGTAGAGTGAAGTCACACAACAAGATCTACAGGTGTAGAAAGAAGTCACACAGCTTGGTCATGTACAGTGTGAAGTCACACAAGAAGGTCATGTACAATACAGTGTAAAATCACATAACTAGGCCATGGGTAGGCAGGCTCCAAAGGTCGTTCGGGGTAGCCTTCTGCTGATTGTTTGGGCCATTGAGGACAGTGATTCTCTGGGTCCCACGGGCCCCTTCAGGTGTACCTTTTTCTTTTTCAAAAACAATAGCCTCTAAGGACCTAATACAGACTTAGAAAATCCTGCCACCTCCTGAGGACTTGCCATGTCCGTACTTTGTCTTTGGTCTTCATTCTCTGACATACAGAATTCAGCATAAGTACTGAATGACTCCAACCACAGTACATTAATCACAGAATCTAGTAAACCCTACACACACACACACACACACACACACACACACACACACACACACACATACACACACACACACACACACACGCACACACACACAGAGCAGCCTAACTTTGATCTGTATTGTTGGAAAAGCTACAGCAGGTGGACAGAATAAGATTGATACCATTAGGTACTCCAAACCTTCTTTCTATGACTAAGAGGCAGTGTGCTGCTGGCCCACATTCAACTGTGATTTTCTACAAATATTTATTAATAAATCAAGAAATAAAAGTACGCCTGACAAACCCGTTTATTATCTTTCATTTCCATACGTTGTCTTTTTGTATTTTTGATGGTGAGTGTGTGTAAGCGTGTGTTGAAAGTTGGCGCTGTTACGGAGTAGCCGCGAGCGTCGGCCGCCATGCGCGCGTCTCGCTCCGATCACTGCCTTTGGTCGTCTGCTATGCGCTCGGTGGCACTGTTAGTAGTTCTAAAAATAGTATGCTAAACAGGAAGAAGAGTCATCCCCGCAATGTTTCGTGAGCGAAGTGTAGGCATCCAACGTAAAATTCAGAGTGAAAAACCGTTTTAAAATGTTTCATGTAAAATTTCCAGAATAAAACCAAGAGCGACATTTATGCTTTTACACTCACGCAGATCTTCAGGATTCAAACTACATTTGAGTAAAAATGTTAAGTTGTCTGTTCAAATGCCGCGGAGCGCAAAGCTACTAAACAAGCCGTGGTGCAGCTTCGACACCGACTCGCAAATTGAAATGGCGCTAAGTACAAGACGTGCGACCCGTAAATACTAAACGGAATCTATCGAATATCAACGAGTCGTCTTCAAACCCACGCAGTTCCAGCTATTTTGAATGGTAAGTTGCAACCTTTTCCGACAGTTTTACTTCACAGTTTAACTATATTACTGTCATATATTTTTGAAGATTACTTTGTTTTTGTTTGACGACCGAAACATCAGACCGGGGTAATGGTGGGGCCGTCCTGATGAGAGGGGTATGTGTTTCGTATTTTACACCAAATTAAAACTGCTGCTTAGATTTTATGGATATATTACAGGTGTAGTTTGTATGACTTCAAGGTTTATTTTCTGTCGATTTTTTTTTTTAACCAGATCTTTCCTGTTCGACTTAAATATCAAATTTCATTAGGTCACGTGACCGTGCCCAACGACGCTTTTGAGGCCCAATGTCGAATGAACAGCTGAAACTAGCACAGTTGCAGTAGGAAAACATACAGAATATTAGATCTAGTTGCAAAGTGAGACGACTGCAGGCGGAAATCTAAGCAAATCTTTAAAAAAACGTTTGTGAACTGCAAAAAAAAAAAAACTCGACAAACTGCAAAAAAAAAAAACCGTCGACAAACGAATCATGTGTTTTGCCTTGTGATTCGTTTTGTCCACGTTTTTCGGGCGGTTAGCAAACATTTATTTAAGCTTTGTGCAGAATATTAATTTTGTGCCTGTATTTCCTTTATTAAATGAATCAAGCAGCGATTCTAAAACACTTGTGTCATGCACTCCATTGTCATTGGCGGTTATGGTGATAATGTGTGTTATGTGTGTGTGTGTGTGTGTGTGTGTGTGTGTGTGTGTGTGTGTGAATCGAATGGATTAGCTATCGCCATGATTTATCAATTAATGACAACCCTAACTCAGTTTATTTTTATTACTTTTTTTTTCAGGTGCTCCAAACTGTGCGGTTAGTGTCTGCTACAATGGGCCTTGTTCTGGTCAACATACACTGTAACAATCGCCAGTTCTACACAAACTTTCTCTCCATGACGAAGAAAGAGGCAGTGGGCTGTTAGGCCTAACCCACATTTGACCGTTATTTTCGCCAAATGTGTGAAAATTAATCAAAAATGAAAATACATCAGACAAAATCTGTTATTCATCTTTCATTTCCATACACTGTCTTTGTACTTTTGATGGTGATTGTGTGTCAGCGTGTGTTGAAAGTTGGTGCTGTTTACTGATTAGCTGCAAGCCTTGGCCAGCATATGCACATCTCACTCCTATCCCTTCCTTTGGTTTTCTACACTGTGCTCGTCAGGATATTTATCAGTTCTGAAATGTATGCCAATTAGAAAGAGGAGCAATTCTTCAGGCTTTCAACTACAATTAAGTAAACCTTTAAGTTTGTCCATTCAGTTCCTGCTGGCAAGCGGGTATGGGGCCAGGGTAAAAACTAAGGGATGAGTGTATTTATTTTGTAATGGCATTGTTATATTCAGTATTTCTTGGCAATCATTTTCAAGTTTCACTAATATATGGAAAGCATAGGCACTGGAGAATTAGGGGGGGGGGGGGGTGGAAAGGGGGTGGGAGAAGAGCGAGGAGGGGAGGGGGGGGGGGGGGGGGGGGGGGGGGCAAAGTTTCTTGCTTTTTAATCTTCTGAGCATTACTTTTGGTACAAATGTCAATCATATGTTTTCATAAGATTATGCCAAGCAGAGGTATTTAATTTGTATACATAATGTTTATATGGCACACAAGAAGTTAGGTAAAAGGGTAGGGGTGGGGTGGGGTGAAGGTGGTATGGGGGTGTACAATTGTGCTGACATGCTTAAATGTCTTCTTATTGGATAGATCTTGTAATCCTGATCATTTTGATATAAGTTACATGCTTGTATGTTGATTGAAAGCAGGGATGTGTCATTTTATAACTTGTTTTGGTTGCCGATATGGAAGGGAAAAATGTCAAAATGAAGATTTGGGCATTTTTAGGAGTGTGGTAGTCGGACTCTGCAAGAGCCTCAGGTCTGAAAAAAATTCAGTGTATATTACAAGTAGTTGACATCAATCACCCATAGTTTCAGACATGTCACTTGCCAAATGGCCGAGTTACAGGCCTCCAAACATGGCCCTTAAGGGGAATTCCGACTGTCATAAAAAAAATTAAATATTTAAAAAATCATAACTTCGCTCCTAATTAAGCTACAGCTATAAATTTTACATAATTTTCTTAGTTTTAAGTTGTTCTATAACCTTGACCTATTGAAAACAACAGTCAAAAAACATTTTAAAAATCACTTTGGAGTACCTAATACCATATTCATCCATATGCATGATTCATGTATGTATCCGTCTGTGTGTATGTGTGTGTGTGTGTGTGTGTGGTGTTTGTGATAGTGTGCGTGCCTGCATGCATGCATGTGTGTGTGTGCATGTTACACCTGTGTGTCTCTTATGTCTTTCTCAGAGTCTGTATGTGTGTGCGCATACCTGTCAGTGTCTCTGATGCATGCCTCAGTATGTGTGTTGACAAGAAAATGCTGCGTCCTACTGACCTGTCCGGAGTCAACCACATAGAGAATCCAGTCAGCCTTCTCCTCCTGGAGGCGCTGTCGGATGCAGGCCACGTCAGAGGTGTCGTAGGTGTACCCCCCGTCTGACTTGGTCATGATGAGGGGCACGGTGAACCCTGGGACATACATGACCCATCGCCCCTCTTCGTCCTTTTCCACCGCCCCTGTGTAAACCAAGAGTCAGTCCACACTGATGAGATATCTCTGCTTTTCTGAAGATGAAATATGAGCACTTTGCCGCAGACAAATCAAATCAACCTGCTTCACCTGATTCATTTAAGGCAATTCAAGAACAAATGCTTGTGGCTGACACATCTGAACACAAAGGTTACGGGCCTATAAGAAATACCAAGAAACAGAGGTTGAGGAATTGTGGCTGATACATTTGAACACACAGATCATGCCCCCAAAGACAGAAGACTAAAAATCCCTTGTGCGCATACAGATGCAAGGCCCACAAGGAGAATGGACAGCATCCCAGTTGCGGTGCCTCTGCCTTTCAGAGTTTGGCTGATGCTTTCAACTCCCTGATGTTTTAAGACGCCTGTAATCGACTTCTGGTGTGTGTGTGTGTGTGTGTGTGTGTGTGTGTGTGTGTGTGTGTGTGTGTGTGTGTGTGTGTGAGTGCATGTGTGTGTCCATGGGTGTATGCGTGAGTGTGTGAGCGCACGTCTGTATGCATAGGAACTGCCTCAGGATATGTATGTAAAAGCATGAACACGTGTTATGTGAGGGATGAATCTATTATGTGGTGCAACTCCCTGTGTTTTAAGACGCCTCTTCGACGCAAATGGTACACCATAGGTGCAAAAACTTCAGGATATGTATGTAAAAGCATGAACACGTGTGTACACAGGGTGCCATGACGTAAGCAAATGGTCACCATAGGTAAACTTTCTACACACAGGGTGCCATGACGTTTGATCACACAAATTTGATCACACAAGCCATTTATATTGGTCACATATTAAAATTTCACTAATCGACAAAACACCTTGTTTTATGATTTTGCTGAGGGGTTACTGGCAATAGATCTCAAATTTTCTCTATTTTTCCCCACTAAGAGCTTGAAAAGAATGGCTAATGCTGTGTACACTGGCTGAATGAAGTGTGATTGTCTCAGATATGCTTATACAAATTTTCATAAATCATTTGTAATGCTCAGCTGAAAAATGTAGACAAATAAATCACAAAACAAAAAAAAACGACATGTTTTGACCTCTTAGGTCTTCTGCAGGCAAGATACACAGCACTCAAGACAACGAAAACGAACAAGCAATCACTTATCTTCATCCAATTTAGTGCAAGATGGGCATTGAATCAGATATCTTCATCCAGTTCGGCACAAGATGGGTGTTGAATCGATTGGATGAAGATAAGTGATTACTCGTTCATTTTCGTTGCCCTGAGTGTTGTGTATCTTGCCTAAATGAAGACCTAAAGATCAAAATAAGTCGTGCTTTGTCTTGTGATTTGTTTGTCTACATTAAAATTGTTTAGATTCCGCCTGCAGTCGCCTCGCTTTGCAACTAGATCTAATGTCGATGCAAGTCCCCCCAGTGGTGCTGGGTCGTGACTGATGAAAAGAACAAGACTGCTGGATGGATGTGGAGAGAGTGGCTAGGCCACCTTCAACACCACCATCCCCATACTCCATCTACACATACAGCCACACATTGTGTCTTTGGCTGCTTGCATAAAAGTACACTGCAAGTTAAACAGGAATAGAAGTCCATGATTTTTTTTTTTGCAGCAATGGCACGTCACACTTACACTGATCACAGCAAAGATTCAAACACACGATGAAGCAACTATTATTTCAAACCACTGACCTGCGCTTGGAAAGGACAGGTCATAAACATCCTACAGCTCCTGGAGGTAAAAAGCACTCCTGAAGTACTGTCCTATGGGAAGTAACTGTCTATCCTTCACACAAGAGAACTGAGGGAGGTTACTTCCCCTACTACCTGACCAAGGACATAACAGACTACACCAAAAATTGATGCACCAAGCCCTTGCTAATGGAATCTAGTATTCACAGACTGGCGCTGGATTGTTTTTGTGATTTTTTATTGTGTTGGAAGTTGATTCTCCTCATTTTTTCTTACATGGCTATCGAGGTATAAGCCAAATGGTTCCAAGCAGACAGATTAAAACTACAGGAATGGGACTATTTGGAGCTCTTAGAGCTGACACAAAGACAGGGTCATGGGCGTGTATCAACGAAGGGGACAGTCATGCATTTGAAGAAGATAGCTTGTTATTTCATCAGTCATCAGTCAGTCAGATCCCCTAAAACATGGGAAGTAATTAGTGGGGAGTGGTTCTTTTGATCAATTATCAGTTTAATATTAAATGCTGCTGGCTCAAGTTTATGGTAGGCCTCAGAACGCTTTACATAGATTATAGTGTTTTAGCACAAAATACTAATTGTGGCATATGTCCACACAGACCACACTATTGCTTGCTCTAATTTTCCTGACAAAGAGACACAAACAAACAAGCATGGAGACATAGATAAAAACTCAACCTCCTTGGAGAGGGCAATGATCTGACTGCACAGTGACCCAGTGCGCAGAAGTCACCCCAGTGACAAAGCATATCAATTAAAGGTGCATTCCTCACCGCTGTCAATCAGTTCCTTCATCAACGTTTTCATCCTCTCCTGGTAGAACGACTCCCCACGATCTGTCAGAGTGACCTGCAGCCTGTCATACACCTTGTTGAACTCTGCAACACCCAGCTTGCACTTTGAGGTTCATGAAAATGATTTACTTTCTGCAGCACATATCCACACGCACACACTCAGATAACATGCTCAGCTGTTTGCACACACACACACACACACACACACACACACACACACACACACACACACACACACACACACACTCGCACATACAAGCACACACATCACACCACTGACCATTCATGGAGAACCGAGAGATAAGGCTTTACAGTAGGATGGCTTACAGAAAAACACACATGCACACCTCTTACCAATCATGGGGATCTGATAGATAATCGGCCTGGCTTTACAGTATGAGGGCTCACACACACACACACACACACACACACACACACACACACACACACACACACACACACACACACACACACACACACACACACACACACACACACACACACACACACACACACACACACACCACTGACCAATCATAGAGATTTGATATATCATCTGCCAGGCTTTGTACTGGGAAGGCTCACACACACGCGCGCACACACACACACACACACACACAACCTACACCCACACACACACCACTGACCATTCATAGAGATCTGATATATCATCTGCCAGGCTTTGTACTGGGGGAAGCTTACACACGTACACACAGACAGGCACACACCTACACCCACACCCACACCACTGACCGTTCATGGAGATCTGATAGATCATCTGCCAGGCCTTGTAGTGGGAGGGCTCATAAGCCTGCAGCTGCACCACACACTGGTACGCTCTTTTCTTGAAGTCTTCCTCCGCATCAAACCGACCCTTGGACTCCTGACACAACAGTGAACACACACTCGCTTTAGAAGATGATAATCCAAAACATAAAAGTCTACAATTTATCAATAAATCTAGCCTAGAAACTGGCAGGGTTTTTTTTTTGTTGTTTTTTTTTTTCCCTAAAGCTTTGACATTAGGGATCTCCAGCTAAACAGCACTCCCACCCCCCCCCCCCACCCCACCCCCACCCCGCCTTCCCATCAACCGTCTCATCCCATCTGCTCACTTCATTCCTAACCCTCTCATGCATGAACATGATCACATCAACCCAGATCTTTACCTCCATTTTATCCGTTGTCATTGACCTACATTATCCTTCATCACTTAAAAAAGAAAAATCAGCTTGATGTGAAAAAATTTTATCAGGGAAAAAAAAACAAAGAAAAGACAGTATCTGCACAGTAACTTGAAAAAAATTTACTTACACTAGTCTTCATGAACTGTGTGCCTTAATGTTGTGGATTATACACAATGGATTCTCTTTGACCTCACAAAATACAGCTCTTCTCACAGTTCAGTTTTTATCAAAATGTTTTCAGTATGAGCAATGATGTCCTATGCCCACACGTTGAATTTGACATAGTTTGAATATTTGTCATGTACGAAAGAGAGAAATGACTGACTGTTCCATAAGAAAGTAAGGTGGTTAAAATTGTGAATAATGTAAGCCATTTTCTTTACACTGCTGAAAGCTGATTCTCATAGTGTGTCTAATCATGTCATCTGGAGCAGAAAAGCTTAACATGATAATAACGTACCAAAATAAGACTAGCTGTAATTTCATAATGTAACATTTTGGCCTGATCTTTTTTAAAAAAAAATCAACAGATTTGAACAGAATGACGAAAGCATATCATTTATGGACAATTTAAAATTCCATTATGCTTCAGTTTGAAATGTCCAAAGTTTTCATAAGTGCTCTTGTCAATTTCTGCAATTTCTTTCAAGTTGCCAAGCTCTAAAAACAAAAAAAAAGAAAGAAAAAGAAAAAAAAAACTTTGATTATTTCTACTCGCCATAAGCCAAAGGACTGAAAAGAACTGCATCATTCTGCCATCAAACCAAAGTCCCCTTCATCAAGTAATGATGCTAACTTGCGGATCCTCCACCTGTTGCAAGTGTCACTACCTGTGAAATGAAAACTCCCTTTGTTCCACCACATCTTCTCTGGGGGAAAAGCAAATCAAATCCGAAAGAAAACTGTTATGTTCACAGTCTTGCAGGAGAAAAGAGCATGTGGTGATGAACAGAACTCACCCTTTCTATTTCAAATCAACCTTTCTAACTTAAAGACAGCCTGAAGGTTAATGAGGGGCAAACTTGCCCACACAAAATATGCAACCCCCTCTCTCCCCCCCCCCCAACCCACCCACCTTTCTTTTTTAAAAGCTTTGAGGTGAGAGATGGGCTGTAGTTTAACATACAACACAACCTCATCTTACAGAAAAGCTTGAAGTTAGTGACAGGAGAAATCTCAGACGCGATGCAGGAGGAGACACTCTCATCTTGCAGAAGACCTGTAGGTTGAAGCTGGAACAGTTTCCCACAATACAACACACATGTCCAGGGATGATTAGGGATCGGGCAAAAAACATCACACTCCCATTATAAATGTAATTCTACCTGAATGATAAATTTTGTTCATAGTTCCAGCAGACAGAATTCAAGGTACATCTGTAATAATGAACGTAGGCGGTCCTCTCACACGCTGCCATTGAAGTCTGAAGCAAGTGCAAGTGCACCCATACAACCTAAGCAGCTTGAAATACACCCGTACAGCCTTAACAGCTTCTTGAGCCTCCATTATTCACTCAGCAAAGGTTCAACTACTACATTCTCCACACTGTGTTGAACAGACAGTCAACTGTCACTGTCATTCGAAGTCCTGCTCATCACAAGCTGAAAACAAACATTTCCTATTTAGAGTCGAATCAAAGCGATTTCACAATGGCAGCCACTTAATCCAACATCACTGTCCAAAAACAGTATGTCTTCATAGTCAAAGCTTCACATCTGATGGGAATGAAATTTAGGGTCAAAGAAAAAAAGCCTGGAGGTCGGAGATGGGCGGGGTTTCCCTTCCCTTGTAAAAAGCCTGCAGGTCGGAGATGGGTAGAGTTTCTCTTACCTTGTAAAAGGTCTGCAGGTCAGAGATGGGCGGAGTTTTACCTTGTAAAAAGTCTGCAAGTCAGAGATGGGCGGAGTTTCCCTTACCCTGTAAAAAAGCCTGCAGGTTGGAGATGGGCAAGGTTTCCCTTACCTTGTGAAAAGCCTGCAGGTTGGAGATGGGCTGGGTTTCCCTTACCTTGTAAAAAGCATGCAGGTCAGAGATGGGCTGGGTTTTCCTTACCTTGTAAAAACCTCAGAGGTCAGAGATAGGCGCGGTTTCTTACCTTAAAAAAAGCCTGCAGGTCGGAGATAGGCAGGGTTTCTCTTACCTTGTAAAAAGCCTGCAGGTCAGAGATGGGTGGAGTTTCAGACAGGAAGTTGGGAAACTTGTCCTGCATGTGGGCGATCAGCATGCCGAACTGCGTGCCCCAGTCGCCCAGGTGGTTGATCCTCAGCACATCGTGTCCCACCCACTCCAACAGGCGGCACACGCTCTCCCCAATGATGGTGGACCTGCAGGGAGTGGGATTTCCACTCTTATACCATGCAGTCCTGTCTCTCCTTTGAACCATAATACCACTCAGTCCTGTCTCTCCTTGAGCTATAATACCACTCAGTCCTGTCTCTCCTTTGAACCATAATACCACTCAGTCCTGTCTCTCCTTTGAACCATAATACCATACCACTCAGTCCTGTCCTCTCCTTTGAGCTATAATACCACTCGGTCCTGTCTCTCCTTTGAGCTATAATACCATTCAGTCCTGTCTCTCCTTTGAACTATAATACCACTCAGTCCTGTCTCTCCTTTGAGCTATAATACCATTCAGTCCTGTCTCTCCTTTGAACTATAATACCACTCAGTCCTCTCTCTCCTTTGAGCTATAATACCATTCAGTCCTGTCTCTCCTTTGAACTTTAATACCATTCGGTCCTGTCTCTCCTTTGAACTCTAAAACCATCCAGTCCTGTCTCTCCTTTGAACTTTAATACCATTCAGTCCTGTCTCTCCTTTGAACTGCAATACAATGCAGTCCTGTCTCTCCTATGAACTCTAATACCATTCAGTCCTGTCTCTCCTTTGAACTCTAAAACCATTCAGTCCTGTCTCTCCTTTAAACTTTAAAACCATGCAGTCCTGTCTCTCCAATGAACTCTAATACCATTCAGTCCTGTTTCTCCTTTGAACTGCAATACAATGCAGTCCTGTCTCTCCAATGAACTCTAATACCATTCAGTCCTCCTGTCTCTCCAATGAACTGTAAAACCATGCAGTCCTGTCTCTCCAATGAACTCTGATACCGTTTGAACAGATCCATGTCCTGTCTCTGACTGTAATAAAACCATGCAGTCCTGTCTCTCCTTTGAACTATGATACCATGCAGTCCTGTCTCTCCTTGAACAGTAACACCATGCAGTCTTGTCTCTCCTTTGAACTGTAATACCATGCAGTCCTGTCTCTCTCCTTTGAACTATAATAGCATGCAATCCTGTCTCTCCTTTGAACTGTAATACCATGCAGTCCTGTCTCTCCTTTTGAACTATAATACCATGCAGTCCTGTCTCTCCTTTGAAATGTAATATGATGCAGTCCTGTCTCTCCTTTGAACTCTAATACCACTCGGTCCTGTCTCTTCTTTGAGCTATAATACTGTTCAGTCCCGTCTCTCCTTTGAACTATAATACCATGGAGTCCTGTCTCCCCTTTGAGCAATACCATGCAGTCCTGTCTCTCCTTTGAACTGTAATACCATTCACTCCTGTCTCTACTTTGAACTACAATACCATGCAGTCCTGTCTCTCCATTGAACTGTAATACCATGCAATCTGGTCTCTCCTGTGAACTATAATACCACTCAGTCCTGTTTTCCATAACCTGAGAACAATTAATCTCTCAATCCTTAATGTACTCAGCTGCAGCAATCATACCATTTCTCACCTATTACAATGCTTTCCTCTCCATGATTTTTTTCAATTTCTTGCAGTTGAATATCATTTCATACAATGAGAAAAAGGAGGGATTGTCTGAGTTTTGATTACGTTAGCAACTCTGCATTTCTACTTCTCGGTCTCATTCCTCTGACATTCCAGGTAATCCCAGGCCTCACTCCCCAGCCCAGTCCACCCCTGATTCAAGTTTCTCAAAAGCATGTAAACTGGGATACACTGGAACAAAAAATCACTGTATCAGATAAATCGCACCTGTGGAAAAACCTTCAGAATTTTGGCTTGGTGGAAAACAGCACTGAGAAAACAACCACTCAAACAATCCTATAACCCAGTTTACAGAGTCTGATGATGTTTGACCCAAGTACACCAAAAAGCCGTACCGAAGATGGCCAACATGCATTTCTTTGGCAATGTTGGGGGAGGAGAAGTCAACCACCACTCGTTTCTTCTGGGGCAGGGTAGGGGGCCGCACCCCCATGTTCAGGGTGGTCTGGATCTCTTTGGCCACAAAGGGTTTGCTGAGGTAGATGTTGATGAAGCCCGGGCCGCCACCTCCACCTGAAACAATGCGCAGTTCGTCTCTCCGCTACTCCTTTCGTCCTTTTCTGTATCATTTTGCAGCCAGTATATAATCCATCTTGATTTACATTCTTTAATCCTCCTCGATATCTTTACCATCATATTGACTCTTAATGGAGCACCTCGCTTTCATCAATGTCATTACGTGGATGTGATTGGTGTCTGGCTCCACAAAAACAGGACAGTCTCTCATGCTCGCTCTACAACCAACAAACATTGTCATCTGTCCTGCTAGCATGATCCTGGACGTGGTTGTTTTTTTGGGGGGAGGAAGAGCTGAATAATGTGAAAATGATGCCATTGCAAGAGTACAGAAGCTGAAATAGACAAAAACGCCTTACATTATAATTCTTATTCTGGGTATAGATTGTTAGAATCATTCCTTTCTTCAGAATCACTTGCTTCTCACTATAAGCCATCAAAACTGTGTACCCTTTGACAGTGTGTGATCCTTTCCAGTATCTAAGCATTGTGTGTGTGTGTGTGTGTGTGTGTGTGTGTGTGTGTGTGTGTGTGTGTGTGTGTGTGTGTGTGTGTGTGTTTGACTGCGAATGAAAGGTAAGTACACACGCGTTTGGGATGGTGAGTGAGTAAAATCAAAGTTGGATATTAGATGAATACAGAACTGGATCATTTTGTATTTGGATCCAGACTTTTTTTCTTCTTTCTAGAAACTGACTTTGTAATATATGTCACACAACATGAACTAACCTTGATTTAAATATGCACACAGTATGAACCAATTAAGTCATTAAAGTCACACAATATGAACAGACCTTGCCATTGATATATCATAAATTAAACTAACATTGTTATAACTTTTATGCACAAAATGTGAACTGACCTTACCATAAATTTCACCCACAATACCAACTGACTTGTCAAAAATATCGCACAATTTATCATAAAGCTTACACAATATGAACAGAAATTGTAAAAATTTAACACACAACATGAACTGATCTTGTCTTGAATATCACACACAATATCAGCTAAGACTGCCATGAATATTACACACAATATGAACAATCTGTATCATAAATACCACACAATTGTCATAAAATACTACATTATATGAACTGACCTTGCAATAAATATCACAAAAGTGAACTGAACTGGTCATTAATATCATACACAATATGAACTGACTTTATCATTATCATCAAACACAATACAAACCAACCTTGACATAAATATCACATATTATGTGAACTGACCTTTCATAAATATCACATATTATGCAAACACACTTTGCATAAGTATCACATTATGTGAACTGACTTTGGCATAGATATCACACATTATGTGAAATGATCTTGACATAAATATCACACATTATGTGACCTGACCTTGACATAACTATCACAAGTTATGTGAACTGACCTTGAACTAAATATAACACATGATGTGAACTGACCTTGTCATAAAAGTCAGCCTGAGGTAACTTGTCCACAATAGTCTGGGCGACCTCCCTGGGGTTCACCTTCTGCCCCGTGAGGCTGCCCAGTTGCTGAAATCACACGAGATCAGCATCATCACCATCACCTTCATCATCATCATTACCATCATCATCATCGTCATCATCATCATCACCATCATCGCCATTATCATCACCATCTTCAAGTCTCCCTACCGTTCACTTTCTGCTCTGTCACCCTGCTCAGTTGCTGAAACGACATCACATCATCATCATCATCATTATAATCATCATCATCATGTCTCGCTAGGGTTGACCGTGTGCCCCATGATGCTGCTCAGTTGCTGAAATCACATCATATCACATCATCATCATGACTTCCAAGGGTTCACCTTCAGCCCCGTAAAGCTGTATAGCTGCTAAAACAACAACAGATCAATATCTGCATCTTCATCGTCGTCATCGTCGTCGTCGTCATCCTCATCTCCCTCCTCCTCCTCCTCCTCCTCCTCATCATCATCGTCATCGTCATCATCATCATCTCCCTCGGATTCCTTTGCTGCCTCCTGATACAGCCCAGCTGCTGACATCACAACGTATCATCACACGTTGAAAATGAGCCTTGCCTTTGTTCCACCATTTTGTTTTGCATCAGTGCAGTCTCTCACCTGTCTCAAGACAACTTTATTTAAGGTAAAATCAGAAAGTTTTAGTCTACAAGAAAGAACTGCATACACTACAAATGCACAAGGTAATGGAAAAGTATTTCCATTGGATTGTAACTTGCATGTGCATACCCCCCCCCCCCCCCCCCCCCCCCCCCCCCCCCCCCCCCCCTGCATTCTGTTGTTGAGTTATGTCACAGTTTGTGGGCTGAAGGCTTTAGTTTAAACTTCAGCAGAACACCAGCATTCACAGACAACTATATCCAAGAGAATAGAGAGTAATACCCCATCCCACCCCCACCATCTCTCCCACACATATACACACTGCACAGTCAACAGACAGGAGCATCCAATGGAAAAAAGAATAATGATCACCCTCTACAACACTACAAACCTCATGAACACCCAACATGTAATGTAATGTAATGTAAAAGGATATTTATAGGGCGCTTTACCTCGTGAGAGCCCAAAGCACATATTACAGAAAAACATGATAAAATTATAAATCTAATTCACACACACACACACACACACACACACACACACACACACACACACACACACACCACACACACACCACCGAAAAAAAAAAAAAAAAAAAACCAGACAGACAGACAGACAGACGAGCGCGTCAACATCAGCAAACACGTGCACAGTGGTGAAGTGAATATCATTAAGCAGTCCAAGGGAAAAAAGATGTGTCTTTAGGGAGGTTTAAAAAGTCTCTAACAAATATCTCATACACATGACACAATTATAAGATAACAACATCCAATCCAGTTAATGATAAAACCACACGTGCATTCCTTGTTTATCGCCATAACAATAAAATAAAATACAGCAATGAAAAACAAAATCCCATCGTCAATACATGATTTCTGCATAACAAAACCACCAAATATGTTAAAACATACCAATGAATAATTAAATCCCATCTATCAATACATGGTTAACGCATACCAAAAGCCACCCAATATAACCAAGAACAGTGGTATCACACATAATATGGTATAACATATTTGACTGACGACACTGATTACAACTTGAGCATGGCTGGAACACTGTAAGAAAAAAAAAAAACAGCTTACAAGAACAACAAATCATGAAAATCCTATTCTTCCTAAGCATTTGACAAACAACTCTACCATGACTAATGACAAGGAATGATCAACTCCCACACAGAAAAAAACAACCCGCATTGCATGACTTCAACATAATTTCATTGCACATTTTGACTGTCCATCCCCTCTCCTTCATCTTGTGATTATGATTTATTCTGAGCGTACATGTGCCAGACTCATGGCGCTGTTGCACTGGTAGTCGGCCATCTTGGCGCTGGGGGTGAGGAGGACGGGGGGATTGTCCAGCTGGGGGAAGGCGGAGGTGATGGTCAGTCGGAAGACATCTTCCAGCATGCTCAGCAGACTGACCGCCCCTGTCCGCTGCTTGGTCTGCTCCTCCATCAGGAACTGCACATGTGATGGTCTGTTGTAGAGTGACGTGTTATGTTGTGTCCAATCACATCGTGTTAAACTGTATTGCGTCGCGTTGTGTTGTATTGTATCATGTTACATTGTATTGTATTGTATTGCATTGTGTTTTATTATTACGTTCAGTTATGCTGTGTTCTGTTGTATTATGTAGAGTTATGTTGTGTTATGCTGTATTATGTCGAGTTAGGTTGCATGGTGTTGAGTTGCGTTGCGTTGTATTGCATTGCATTGTATCGTGTTGTACTTTTTGTACTGTGTTGTTGTGGTGCTGTGCTATGGTGCCTTTTGTTGTCTCCTTCTGTTTCGAGCTATTTTGTTTGTACAACCTTTTGTTGTGTTGTATAGTACTGTTGTATTATACTGTATCATATTGTATTGTACTGCATAGCATTGCATTCCATTGCATTGTATTGTATTGTATCGTATCATGTTGTGTTATGACAATAATAATGAGGACGATTTCTATAGCGTCCATCCTTACAATATAGGCTACAGGGCACTTTACAAGTTTTAATAATTCAACATCTAAAATATAAGTAGAACACACACACACACACACACACACACACACACACACACACACACACACACACACACACTTCTGCGTTCTCATGAGTCATAAACATACACACACACACACGCACTCATGCACGCACACAGCACACTCATGCACGCACTCACACTCACACACACACACACACACACACACACACACACACACACACACACACACACACACACACACACACACACTGGAACATAATGTTGCATACATAAACACACTATTGGATATGGTGAACAGCTTATTTGTATACGAACAAAGTGCGCAAGCGACATGTAGTAAATTAGTAATATTTCAGGTGGTATCCTGCAACTGGCGTTTGAACTGATACGTTTTAAGTGCAGACTTGAAAGTCGGGAAGGAAGAGGAAGTTATATATTTTTTGGTACTGTGTTGTGTTGCTTTGTGTTGCATTTTGTGTTGTGTTGTTTTGCTTGTGCAGTATTTTCTTGTATAGTCTAGTATTGCTGTCTTGTACTGAGCTGTTGTACTGTGTTGCATTGCTTTGAATTTTATTGCACTGCATTGCATTGCTGCAGTGTGTTTCACTTCCCTGCATTATGCTGTGTTATGTAGTATGGATTTGCACTGTACACTTGCATTCCATGTTACTGTATCATCCTGCACTGTATTGCATTGCACTGCACACACACTATGTTGTGCACAGTGCAATATACTGCACAGTGGGCTATCGCAGTGCACATCATTGTATAAATTCACCCGCACAACAAATTTTTCTCCATCAAAATTCAGACTTCTCTCCTTCCCATACCACCCCAACCAATCAAAGTGAATTTCCCGACAATTTTTTTTTCCGCAGACAGCTCCCTCTTGCTGCTGCCGGTTTTCTTTCATGTGTAGTGAGTGCACAGGGAGAAGGAGCCAGCCCTGCATTAGCCTTGAACCAAGGACCAGGGGTTCTCTGGATTCCTGGGCGACAGCTCTAAGCACTGGGCCACTGTTCTTTTAGGACAGGACTAGCGTGTGGTCGTTCCTTCACCACCCATCACTGACAGAGTGTTGCTGAGCCATCCCACAAGTTCAT
>JADBJO010000910.1:232904-260404 GCA_016801955.1 Conus betulinus | reverse complement strand
ATGATAAATCTTTTAGGTACTCTACGGCCATTAATATTGCTATTAGTATGTATATATGTGTATGTGTGTGTGTGTGTGTGTGTGTGTGTGTGTGTGTGTGTGTGTGTGTATGCTTGCGTGCATGTGTGTGTGCGTGCATGCTTTTGTGGGTCTGTGCGTATGTGTGTGTGTGTGTGTGTGTGTGTGTGTGTGTGTGTGTGTGTGTGTGTATGTGGGTGTATGTGTGGTGGGGGTGTATGTGGGTGTATGTGTGTGTGTGTGTGTGTTTTTGTGCGCCACTCTGTCTGTGTGTGTGTGTGTGTGTGTGTGTGTGTGTGTGTGTGTGTGTGTGTGTGTGTGTGTGTGTGTGTGTGTGTGTGTGTGTGTGTGTGTGTGTGTGTGTGTGTGTGTGTGTGTGTGTGTGTGTGTGTGTGTGTGTCTGCAAGTATTTCTTTTTAACATATCTGTCAGGGTGGGGTAGGGAGGTAAGGCAGGGAGAGAGAGAGAGAGGAAAGTGGGGGGGTCTTTTAAGTCAGATAATGTTAGGTGTTGTATACACACTACACTTTTTGTAACATGCTGCCACTATGCCATCATCAGTTACGCCTGACAAAGCTTTTTTTTTTTTTTTAAAACATACCATGCATGATGTATGAATGTTTTTCTGTTCATTTCGGCAGCTATCAATTATAAAAAAAAAATTATCTCATTGATGCCAAGAATGCATCTGACACAGTGACAGAGTCTGACAGGAGGCATTAGGGGCCATAACGAAGAAAGTTAACAAGGGACAAAAGCTAATATTAGTAATAATTGCTAAGTACCATCAAACAACTGTGTTTCAAAGTGACTATGCACTGCTCATGAATACATAGGGTACTATTGCAGAATGGTTCTATACTTCAATCAGATTTCGTCAAGGCTGCCTTGGCCTCCAAGAGATATAACCTGGAAATGAGCGAGAAGGCCAAGCTGACAGTCCGCCATATCATGATCCCACCATCGATTCTGATGTCACTGTCCTCTAAAAGAAGCTAGAACTGTTTGAAAATTTTGCTCACCGGGATTCATCATCAGCACTGAGGACTCCAAACCAGAAATACTCCCAAGGGCAACAAGGACAATATAAGTAAAAACAAGCAATGTCTCAAGTCTCAAGCAAAACGAAGGAAGAACAGTCCATGAAACACACCAGGCTATTGTGGACAATTTCACATAAATCTTCCTGCATTTCTGGCTTGGACCCTCACAGAGGATGTGGTAATTCTGATCAGATCGCCAACGAACAAATGCATTAAGGCAAGGAGAAGCGCACATCAGACCATGTGAAGAGCTACTGACACTGATCAAATTAAATACGAAAACTGCTTTGGAATGGCCTTGTGAGAAGATTTTTTAAATGGCTTAGCAAAAACTTTAGGAAATCACACACAAAAAAACATGACAGAACTGACATTACAGAATGGACAGGAAAAGCATTTGCTGGGACTCAAGCCCTAGTACACAACTGACAGAACTGGAAGAACCTGTAAAATTGTTCTTCAGTTTGGAAGTGGAACCCCAGTGACTGACTCACCATGGGGTTTAAGGGAAAAGAACATGATAATTTATTAGGCATCCTTGTGACCTGTTTTTCATTATAAGTGATCTGAAAGACCTAAAAACCATACTTTAATAATAATAATGATTTCTTATATATAGCGCCTAATCAAACAAATTTCTCTCTAGGTCCTTTACAAAATCATACTACATTCACCCTTCTCATATACAACAGTACACCTTACACCCAACTACAAATACTATTACTACAATATTACTACAATAACTAACAAATCCTACGAGTACGACATTCACTTATTTTTCAAGAATCACTACAAAAACTAAATCCTATAACGTTCAATTATACAACAAATACAGGTAATAGAGAACATACACATACACTACATTTGAAAAGGCCCAGACGGCTGTGAGACAGGTTGAACCCCCCACCCCCCCCCCCCCCCCCCAGCATTGACTATTATGAGAAAATACTTTCCCACCACTGACAAAGTTACTTTACTCAAACAGAGTCAAATCTGGATCAACGACAACATAAAAAAAAAAAAAAAAAAAAAAAGGGAACACAAATTGGATCTATGTGATGGTCTTATAATTTCATACTTCTGTCTATATACAACTATTTAAAACAAAAAAAAAAAAAGCCATTACAAAAACTGAAAAGTGAAAGTACTTACAATATACATAAACGATATCGACAATTTCACAAGATTGCATCATAAATCTAGTCATCAGGTAAACTTCCTCATTCCCCAGAAATCTAGTCACTGCAGCAAGTTTCAATGTCATTTTACAACTAAGTGTTACTGCTTACATACATCTGCTAGGCAGGAGAGGCCACAGTGCACAGGATTTCATTTCTAAAGCTAAATACCACAATGAAACAGAAAAAAAAAAAAAAAAAAAAAAAAAAAACCACTATAATACAACATCACTGAGTGGCAAACTCATCTCTAGCACATTATAACGGGAATCACTAGCGACATGGCCACATGAAGTAAAGCACTACATTCAAAACAATGGCAATTTCCTCATTTTTATCAAAGTTCTGCTGTATATATTCTAATGTAAATTGCTAAATGCACAAACCATATTTTACATTACCAATCTTTATTAGTTTTACAATGTTAGAAAGTGTTAAAAGGGCCGATCTAACTCATGACTGTCACATGGCTGTCAGTCACACATCATGGAATGTGTCCAAAACTTTGAACAAAATTGGCTTCTGTGCACAATTCGATTCTTGATTCATTTGAATGTCAGTATGACAAAAGTGAACATGTATCTTTGTGATCTATCACATTCCTCCAGGCCAGCTTCTACTACAGGTTTTTGAAAATAATTACAACATACAATTAACAAAATTTGTGAGTATGAATATCTTTATGATGTGCATGAGTGTGAAAGAGGACTGCTCCCCATCCTCTCCCCTTGCCCTCATCCCCACCCACTCCCTTTTTGTGTGTGGGTATTTGTCTGGTTAGGTTTGTTGTTTTATTATTCTACTGTCATATGATAAAAAAAATGTAATCAGTTTGAAATGATTGTGAGTTGCAAATTGATTTGTCAAATAAATTTACGTTCATTTGAAAAACAGTTACTCAAGTACAATGAACAACAGCTGGAAAAACTCTTCCTACCCTTTTTCTTTCCCCCCTCTCCTCCAATCCTATCCCCCTTCTTCCCATTTGCTCTTCCCCTCCCCCACCTCCACAACATCCTACCACAGTACCAGAACCTTGGCCAAGAATCAGCTGGACAATAAACCTGAACATATATATATATATATATATATATATATATATATATATATATATATATGGAGAGAGAGAGAGGTAGTGCACACACACACACACACACACACACACACACACGTGTGTACACACACACACACACGTGTGTGTGTGTGTGTGTGTGTGTGTGTGTGTGTGTGTGTGTGTGTGTGTGTGTGTGTGTGTGTGTGTGTGTGTGCGTGCGTGCACCTAACATCTTCAAATTGGTCAGTGATGGTCACATTAAGGGGGCTGGTTTGCTCCACACTCCTCCAAGTCATCAGTATCGGCAACATGCATTACTGAACTGTGTAGTGTGATCAAACGAAAATATACTTCCTCCAAGGAGCATCGAACTAGCACCAATTTCAAGAGAAGATAATCTATTTGACAGGATGAAGCTTCATTACGTTTAAAGCTACTATAGATCTGTCAATAATACATTGTTTTAGTGTGCTGTTGTAGTTCACTTCACGAGAAGCTATGAACATCAGTCTCAGTGGACATCATGACTCCTGGTTAATATCCAATCAGTTCTCGAGTCTATGACGACTGTCTAAAAAAGTAACTCGACTTCGAGTCTTACACAGTGACAATGGCGAGACTGAAGTATTCGATCTTACAAATTATAGTGTCAGTGACAAGATTGATGATGACGATGAGAACAAGTGACTGCGGCATGATGGATGATCAAGATCAGAACTAAGTGTACTTTTGCAGAAATTGAAATGAAATTTCCCTCACAATTAGATTGTTCGTCTTTGTATTTGTCTGACTTAATTCAAGTTTAAGGACTGACCAGTCTTGAGTCAAAGTTACACTGCGTTTGGTTTTCTTATGGGAGCAAAAGTTACCCTACTTATTAGCAGATCATATGTCTGCTTAAATCGCTTGGTTGGCAATGGGCAACAAGTTCTTGAAGACAGGTAACATTTAAGCCATTTAAAACAGCAACCTTATCTTTACTCACCGCTTGCTCCAGTCGCGAAAGGTACTGATTCATGTCATCTGCCATTGTAAGTAATGAATGATGTAATATTGTTTTAAACGTAGCGCAACGTGCTCGAGATAGAAAGTAAATTACAAATTTTGGAACCGGAAATAAATCGAATGTTTGTATATGATTAGTTTTATCGATTTAAGCTTAAATGAGATCGGATACTTTGTATTACACTTACAAGGCTTTTTCATTTTGTTTGTTTTATTTTCCCTGTTTCTTTAAATGTAATTTTGTTCTTCTTTTGTCCTAACCGGAAGTTGTTTATGAAACTGTTTAAGTAAAAATAGGCAACAATATCCTGTTTTGATCGTGATTGAGTTGACCCAATGGATGTGTATGGTCTTTTTTTCCCCCGTTCGACGAGTGCTTTCAGAGGAATTTAACAAGGTAAATTTATGTAGTGTGAGGAAAGTTCTGTTCTCATGTCGGATAACAATCAAAATAATTAGACCTTTTTTTTTTTTTACATCATATGAAAATTTTCAGTTTCCACTTCACATAGTGACTGGTCAGTTGGTAAGTTTCCATCTCAACTTGAACTAGTCAACTGTCGTGTACTGAAATACATACTCAGTTTAATAAATTTCCATGTTATTGTAAGGGTCGTGGGCTAACCATATCACATCTTTGCAGAGGCTTAACGTCAGAATAGATTGAGGACGTCAACTGATGACTGAGGACGTCAACTGGATGAAGATTTCTTTTTGCCATTTGCCAGCTATACAGATATATCTTTTTATATATATATATATATATAAAAAAAATACTTGTTTAAAATCAGATTGAGGGTGCGCAGCATTTTATTTCAGAGTTTGTTATGAAATCAAAATTATGTTTCTGTAATCTAGAACCCAAACAAAGACTTATAATTTATGCATCACATTGAAATTTGACCAAAATTTGTGATAGTTTTAGCATACTAAATTATTATATAATATTATATGTCAGCCCAGAGTCCCTTTTTTTAATTTTTTACAACTAAATTTACAAATTGATTTGAATCAGCACAAGTGAAATATATATATAATCCTGTTGCATTATAGATGCAGGATTAGTTTTTTAGAATTTTTTTTTTTTTTTGGAATGATTCTGACTTAGTTAAACATTGGATTTTTTTTTCTGTTATGAGTTTCAGTTCATGCAACCATCTTCATCCTGACCTTGAAAGTTAACACTGACGATGGCAAATACATCTTTGTGCAATGACACGTCGGAGGCGGTGGAGGAGCTGTGTGAATCTTATAACCTGTACCTCAAGCCAGTGGCCAAAATCAACATTTGTGCGCAGCTGCCACCACTTAAGACACCTGGCAAGACTATCTCCAACTGGGAGGTCATGGAGAAGGTCAAACAGATGATCCGCCCCGAGACCTTTCTTTCCATCATCAAGTAAGGAATGATCCATTCCATTTTCAGATTGATCCATCTGTTTTTATCAAAATGAGTAATGATACATGTATTTCATTTTAGAACTTCCTTGGTAGTTCATAATAATCCACTTTAAGATTTTTCTCTCTGTCATCGCTGGTAATGATGCATCTTCACTTCAGACAGACCCTTCACTCCATCAAGGTGATGAATGATCCATTTCATTTTCAGTTCAGTCCTTTCAGTCCAGCTAGATGAGTAACTAACCATTTCATTTTAGACCTTTCTGTCCATTGTGGCAGGGCTCGAAACACCTACTAATCGGATTGATGGAGACAACTGAACCATGGATACAGAAGACAAGTGGAAATGCTCTCTCCACTTGTCCATTGGGCAACCAGTTTCTAAGTGAGCAATCACATCAAAGCAGATAATTCACACTTCTTTCCTCCTTTTTAGATTTTTCACACCTTCAATCCCTGATTCACTTTCCCCTGTATTTTTCTCAGAACAAATCTCTGCAGAGTGGTGTCTCACTGACTGACAGACAAACAACATTTCAGCCGCATTTCTTGGAATCTGTGTGTGGCGAACAGGGAGAGAGAGGGAGAGAGAGGGAAAGAGAGAGAGACCACATGTGCCGAGACAACATGGAGATTTCATCAATGTAAATTAGTCCAGGAATGGGTGAATTGGAGAAGTATTTGTAATTTTTATTGGATTGTTGTTGTTGTTTTTTTTTATACAAAGTGGGAAACAGTTTTTTTTTTAATGTTCATTTTCTACACATGTATATAAATGATGGAACAACAGATTTTCTCAATATATAATTATTATCTTCTCGGGCCTCCTGAAAATGTTGAATTACATCTGCTGGTTGTCATTGCATTATCTGTAGTTACTTGTGTTTACAACTGCCTTTACTTAAGGAGGGCAAGTGGAAATCTAAGGGCACAAAAATATGAAATAAACAAATTTATCTGCATCATCCCAAGGTTTTGTGTAAGATCATAGGTCATTGAATTTGTTTACTAGGAAGTATTTCTCCCATAGCCTGAGTATAGGGACATTTACATGAATTTTGACAATGTTTCAGATTGTAAAAAGCACGATGGAGTTCATCCGCTTAGAAGGAGAGATAGAAAACAAGAGCAAGTTGTCACTTCTTATAATGAAACTTGATGGCAAGACTATCAAACTTAGTGGATTCCCAGAATCCCTCAAAGTTCGAGCAGCTGAAGCCAAAATTGCATTCCCCGTGCGCCATGACTGGGACTCTTACTTCCGTGATGCCAGAAACATGAACGAACTGCGCCCAGGAGAGAGGCCTGACACCATCCACCTCAAAGACCTGCCCACCCGCTGGTTCTGCAAACGCTCAGAGAAAGACGGGCAGAGTGGCGAGTCAAAGCTGCAGCCCAGCAAAGAGGTCGTGCACCAGGTGTTTGAGACGTTCGGTGAGGTGCGCTGTGTGGACATACCCATGTTGGACCCCTACAGGAGGAGATCATGGGGCTGCTGGCCAAGCCTGGCACCATCCAGACCTTCCACTACGGCCAGGACATCCAGTTTGAGGCCTACGTGCAATTCATGGAGTACATTGGCTTTGTCAAGGCCATGGACGCTCTGCGTGGGATGAAGCTGATGCACAGAGAGGACCAGGAGAGGGCGCACACTGCCAACATCAAGGTAAATGGAGGTGTGAGAAGGGAACTGGGGGATGGCTGACTGGGAGGATGTGGGATCAGGGAAGGGGGGGTGGACTTGAAGTTCATGCATGAAAAGGATCAAGACATGAACCAGATGGCCAACATCTGGGAAACGTGGGGTGGGAAGAGGAAGAGAAGTTGAGGGGGAGGGAGGGGATTCCATCATTTATTCTTTATAACATTGAATTGAACATCGTGATTCATGTTCTCATAAATCAAGTATCAGTAGTATGCCAGATCAATTATTCTGTTTAGTTCCATATATTTATGACCTTCTGATGATTCTGTTTAGTTCCATAGTGATGATATGCATGGCTTGACATGCCAGATAGACATCATAGACAAATTCTTGGGTTTTTTTTTCATAGCATGTAGTAATGCATGTCAGAATAGTATGAACTCAAACTTTGTCCAACATTTCATGTTGCTGTCAGTGTTACTGAGAGGAACTTCACAGAGGTGTCACATACCATCAGAAGTGTTTTTCTACTTTTTGGTCTTCAAGCAGCCAGTTACTGAATGTCTGTCAAGACTGAGAGTTTCATATATTTTGGTGGAATTCTCAACGAGACACGGCACCTGTCATACAAGATGATGATCTACGTGTTGTGTATATAGGTGGAGTTTGACAAGACACGGCACCTGTCGGAGAAGATGATCCGCAAGCGACATCTTGAGCGTGAACGACTTGAGGCACTGGAGGCCCTGCGCCAGGAAGAGGCCCGTCTAGCCAAGGAGGAGGAGAAGAGGCAACAAGAAGAGGAGAGGTAGGAATGGGGGGTGGGGGGGGGGGGCGGGTGGGTCAGGAGGGAGGGGAGGTAAATCAGTTGAAAGAATGAAGAGCATATTTTTGTTTCATCATTTTTATTGCAAAGAGCCCATATCACTCATTTCTAAAATCTAGAAACATCTGTCAGCAACTAGAGTCAAACGTATTGAACAAAAATAATTCTGGTTATGATTAATTGAATAAATCAAAATGCAGGAAAGAAACAGCACTTTCTTGAATTTATTTTTGCCAGTAGGCAAGCCAGATCGGTTAAAATTGACTGAACAAATGCTGGAAAGAAACAGCACTTTTTTAATTTATTTTTGCCGATAGGCAAGTCAGATGTGTACTAGTGTTAGAAGAAATTTGTGTGCTTGGTTGTAACGTTATTTCTTACGATTCTTTACTAATCCCAGATTCTGCAAAATGACCAAATGTTTGAATGTTACCCAATCCCCTTAGCTGATCTGTCAAAACAAAAATTGAATTTACTGCTTTGACTGGTTGAGAAATATGAACCCATAGCACAGACAATATTGGGAGGGGAGTGAGGTAGCTGGGAAATCGTTCAAAATTGGGGATGGGCATTGTAGTCAACATTAAGTAATTCTAGTGTAGTGTCAATGTTTGTTCATCAATAATAAACCAAATTTTTTTTTTTTTTTTAGAAAAGAGAGAGGGCAAAATGAACGAATTCCAGTGGTTCCATGCTCCTAAAAGAGTTATAATTATCCCCAACCAGTAAAGAATTATCTCTTCTCTGTGTGTGTGTGTGTGTGTGTGAAAGTTTGGCAGGTTTGTGAAATGAACCGAAAAAATTTTCAAAAACATTTTTGAGGTGGTCAGAGTGATTTGGTCTCTGAAGTGAATTTTAAGGATCTTCAGAAAGATAAATTGACAGGTGATCAAAGTTATGAAGACTTGGAATCAATGTTCAGGACCTGTCAAAAAGGATTCTGGTAAAGTTATCAGCACAAAGAAGTGAATTTTAAAGACTGTCAAAAGATGTTATATGATCATAAAGTACCAGGAATAAGAAGTGAGTTTTGAGGACTTTCAAAAAGGATTCTGATATGGTTATAATGTTGTCAAGATATGAAAAGAACAAACAAACAAACAAAAAAAAAGGAGTTGATGAAAGTTATCAGAATTTGAAGTTCATTTGACAGACCTTCTAAAGACAAAAATTTTTTAAAGCAAAATGTCTGGTGATCAATGTTATTAAGTTGATGAAAAGTCTGTTGGGAGGTACGAGGATTGCAGAATGGAGATCTGGACGTGACTGATCATGAATGCTGATTTTCAGACTGCAGAAGTTGGAAGAGGAGAAAGAGAGAATAAGGCAGAAGGAAGAGAAACAGCGTCTGAAGGAGGAGAGGAGGAAGGAACGAGTGGAAAAGCGCCGACAGAAACAGCTGGAGAAAAAACAGCGGGAGGATGAGGCCCGTATGCAGCACAAGATCGCCGTGGAGGAGCGACGCCTTCTGATCGCCCAGAGGAAACTGGAGTCTCTCCGCTTGCTGTCTGATCTGTTTGAAGGGGTCAAGGTCACCATTTCCTCTTTTACCTTTTTATTATTTTTTTTGTAATGTGCATTTTGGTCGGTATGTCCTTCTAATGAGACTGTAAACCGAGGTTCCGTATACATGTGAACGCACGCATAACATCTTGCACACATGTAAAATCCCATCACCAACTTTCAGAAGGGAAGGTCAGTTAGGCCGTTGGTATGGATGGCACATTACACATAGCATGCACCCTGCGTAAGAACTGGAAAGAATGAAGAAGTAAGGAAATTGATGAACAATATTGAATATATGGCCTGGATGACACAGGAAATGACTGAATGAAGCACCAGCTGGTAGTTCTTCAGTCGGCACTACCCAGGTAGGCAGGCTGTTGTGTAAATGAGTGTGGATTGTAAAGTGCTTAGAGCTTGGTCTCTAGCCAAGACTAGGTGCTAGTGAACCTGATTAATCCTGTACATATCTGTATGTCGATGTGAGTATGTACCTTTTAACTAGAATAGGTTGGGGGGGTTGTTGTTTTTTGACCGACGGTTACTTAACTACTAAGTTATTGTTTTGGGGGCAATAGATAAAATTGTGAAATTAGATTACTGTTGTAAAAAAGATTAACCGTATTCTCCGCCTTTCCCCCCAAAATCTGAATCACTCTGGGTTTTGTATAGAGATTTTGTCACGAATACACAGAGTTAATACAAGTTCTTGAAAGTGCTTTGAATTGGGAGGACCCCTTTTCAAGGATTAAAAAAAGAATCCTTGAAATTAGGAGTTTAGTGCTTATATACTTCGGAGTTCTTAAAAGCATTCAGAAATGAAGTTATGATGGAGCAGTTCATACTTTGGGGAGAAAATTTTGATAATGGTGTGAAAAAGATTTTTCTTCAGTTCACTTCCCTGTCATGTGCTAGTAACCACATTAGAGTCCATGAATTCTTTCCTTGATTTGATTATAAGATTCCTTAAAAACCCCTTAAAACATCCTTGAATTTTTTTTGGGGGGGAAGTGTGTGTATTCTATGTTTGCTTTAGGTATTGCTGTGTATCGCTGATCTTGTAGTTGACCATCATAGACACTACCTCCTTTCTGCAACACTGGAATCCATCTGTAATATGATGCCAGCTCCTAGTCATTTCATTTCAAGCATGTGCAAATTCATCCATGTAATCTGCATGGCTTTCCAAGTTCCTATCATGAATCAACAGCACCTAGATCGTTACATGGTCCACAGTCATGTTAAATGGACAATCTCTTGTCACTTGTCACTCAGCTTCGACCTCAGTACAAGCTGAAAAAAAGTAGAAGGTGCTTTTGTATGCTTCAGGAGCAACAGCTTGAACTGGATGCAAATGACTAAATGTATGTCAGCTTGTCATTTGTGGTGAAACTCTGTGTTTACTTGCAACAAGACATTCAGTCACATTGAAATATTACAATAAAGAGTAAAACATGGTTGTCCATTGCTATAAAGATCTATAGGTATAAGGGTTAACTATTGTGACTTCACAGTTGACTCTAATGTCACTCCTTCACCAAACTTCATCTTGTGAAGGAATTAGTTGCATAAATTTTGACAGAGAGACATGTATCGCGTATATGCAACGTGCACAGGCACACTCACCAACACACCTGTGTGCACACGCATGCACACACACTCTCAGAATATATTTCACAACAGATTTGCATAAATTCAGTAAATTAACAGTGACATTTGTTATGTGGTCCAGGACGAAGTAAAGGTCAGTGATGTTTGTACTGCAGGGCAAAGCAATGATGACAATTGTTTGCAGCACAGGACAAAGTAATGATGACTATTGTTTGTAGTACACAGTAATGGTGGCTATTGTTTGTAGTACAGGACAGAGCAATGATGACTATTGTTTGTAGTACCAAGTAATGGTGACTATTGTTTGTAGTACAGGACAAAGCAGTGGTGACTATTGTTTGCAGTACAGACAAAGTAATGGTAACTGTTGTTTGTAATGACAAAGTAATGGTGACAATTGTTTGAAGTGCAAGGCAAAGTAATAGTAACTATTGTTTGTAGTACAGGACAAATTAAAAGTGACTATTGTTTATATTATAGTACAGAACAAAGTAATAGTAACTGTTGTTTGTAGTACAGGACAAAGTAATGGTGACCATTGTTTATAGTACAGGACAGAGTAATGGGGACTATTTTTGTAGTACAGGGCAGAATAATTGTGACTGTTATTTGTAGTACAGAACAAAGTAATTGTGAGTATTGTTCATACTACAGGACAAAGTAAGGTGACTGTTCTTTGTACTACAGGACAATGTAAAGATGACTGTTCTTTGTACTTCAGGACAAAATAAAGGTGACAGTTGTTTGTTGTAATACAGGACAAAGTAAAGGTGACTGGTTTTTGTTATGCAGGACAAAGTAATTGTGACTGTTGTTTGTAGTACACAGGACAAAGTAATTAAAGTGACTGTATGTATAACAGGACAAAATAAAGGTGAAGGTGACTGTGATTTGTGTAACGGGACAAAGTAAAGGTGACTTCTGTTTGTTCAACAGGAGGATAAAATAAGAGAAGAGTTAGCGCAGCGAGAGGCAGAGCTGGAGGAACAGCGGAGACAGGAAATGCTAGCTGAGCAGCGGCGCCGCCTAGAGGAAGAGCAGAAAAAGGCCGAGGCCAAGATCCAGAAAAAACTACAGATGAGGCAACAGGAGCAGGAACTGCGCGAAAAGATCCTGAAAAACTTCCGGGTGAGTAAAGGTCCTGAAAAATCTGGTAGGCAAAGTCAAGATCATGAAAAGCTTCCAGACATGTTTTTGTAGAAATTTCTTGAAAAGTAAAGATGGTGAAACGTTTGAAGATTCAGAACAAAATAGTTAAGTATCCAGAAAATTTCGTGATAAGTAAAGATGCTGAAAAACTGAAGCTGGGGTTTTATTTCTTTGGCCAGAGTCACTGTATAGCAGGTCAACAATGATGATACGGCAAAAAATCATGGAGTCCTTGTCTGAGGTACATATCACAATATTTCAAAAACTGGCCCAGTCCGCTGTCATGCAAACTTCTCCAAACACTCATTTTTTACTTTACATCAGACTTCCTGAAAAAATCTGTAATATTGACTTTTGTTACATTACAAATGTTTAGCAATAATGCCCATAAAAAAGATGCATTTCTCTGGATGAAGATCAAACCTTGAATAGACGAAAATCTAAGCTTAATTATAGTGAAACAAAGTTTTTGAAAAATGTTGTTTTATTCAAATGCCACTTTACCCTCTTGTCCTTTTCAGTTCTCTCTCTGACCATTCTTCCCTGCTGCAGAGGAGATGAAAATTGTTTAAATACCAGCTGATGGAATAAACTGCATCTGTCTGTGGCTTTGTGCATGGTTCATTGCTTTTTTCCCTGGCACAATGGAGGCAGTAGGTTCAGTGTCTACAAGGATTTAACCATTAAGGCCTTTACATGGGGTGAAAATGTTCCTTGTTTTGGAGGCATTCCTTAGTTGTAAACTTCTTGAATGATAAAGATTCTGTTTTGATGCTGTCATTGTTACTTTTGTGTCCACTGAGGAGGTAATTTTCACCTGCATGTTGGTCGGGTCGGTCGGTCAGCAATACCATGTAACTGATTGTAATGGAACTAGGTAAAAAGATGAATTATGGCCGAAAACAGAGGCTTTGAGTCCATGTTTTGAATCAGATCAAAAAGGCAGATTCAGGATCTTTACATCAAAATTGTTACAAATTATCCACCAAATATCCAGGATCTTTTCATGAAAATTGTCACAAATTGTCCACCAAACATCCTGGATCTTTTCATTAAAATTGTTACAAAATTTTCCACCAAACATCCAGGATCTTTTCATCAAAATTGTTACAAAATTTTCTACCAAACATCCAGGATCTTTTCATCAAAATTGTTACAAATTGTCCACCAAACATCCAGGAACTTTTCATCAAAATTGTTACACACTGTCCACCAAACATCCAGGATGTTTTCATCAAAATTGTTACAAAATTTTCCACCAAACATGCGTGAGTGTAGGTAAGTTCAACATGACATACAATCTTTTTCTGTGGTCATTTGTCATTGTCCAGTAAGCATCCGACATGATGAGATTTCATGAATTGTAGAAGTGCATGTTGTTGAAGGCTTCACTCTAAATATAAGACAATGAAGTTGAAATCAGATATGTAAGAGATTGATAGACAGATTGGAGACAGACTTTAGAAAGAGAAAAAAAAGATATCTTCACAACTTTAAAACAAAAGAAAATGCTTCTCCCACTGAAGAGGCCATGTTTGCTGTGCATCGTCTGCAGGCGAAAGAGCAGCAAGAGAAGGAGCGACAGAGGGAAGAGCTGCTGCTCAAGCTCTCAGGCAATGTTCGCCTTAAAGCGCCGTCATCATGAAGAAAGGTCAGACAGACATTTTGCAGTCCAGTGACACCCCAGCCGCCACAGCAGATGACAGCAAGGAGGAGTCCAAAGATGTGTCCGCTGGAGATGATGTGCCTTCCTCCTCAGTCAAGGACCAGGTGGAAAACAATGACGATGACAATGATGACGTGGAGATTCTGGAAGACATGCCAGAGAAGGACGTCAGTGTCATTGAAATTCTGTCGTCGTCTGACGAAGGGGGAGATGGTGGTGAAGAGAAACCTAGCCCTCCCAAACAAAAGTAAGGGTTTGGTGTGGCATGTGTGAGTGTGTGTGTGTGTGTGTATGGTATGTGTGTGTGGATGGTGTGTGTGTGTGTGTGTGCGTCTGTGGTGTGTGTATGTGTGTGTGTGTGTGTGTGTATGTGTGCATGCGCTTGCTTGTTTATGTACATTTATGAATGTGGATGACTGCATTGTGTATTTATGCCTGTGGATGTGTACAAATGTGAGTTCAGATGTATATTCAATGCAAATACTTGTGTGTGTATGGATTGTGTACTTTTATTTGTGTGAATGTGGCCTTATGTGTGTATATTATATATATAATACATGTTTAGATACATGTGTTGATATATGCACATGAATGTGAATGCACAAGCACACGCGTGTGTACGGAAATGTGCAGAAGTGTGAGTTGCATGTGAACCCATGTGTGGAAGTGAACACGTATGTGTGGATGAGCATCTGTATGTGGCAATGAATATTACTGTGTGTGCTGGCTTGTGTACACGTGTGTATGGAAATGTATTTGATTTGTGGTGGCACTGTGGTATGAAGATCATTTGTGATGAATAAGTCAAATTATGATTGAAAGTATGAAAATCCAAAGGATCTGTTTTATTTATAAATTGATGTCTGGAGTAAACATATTCACATGAAGATGGCATATTTTTTGCAGAGTAGTTTTTTTGTTTGTTTGTTTTTTTAATGTACTAGAATGCTTTTGCACTACCACAGTTACAAATTTGGAGTCTCCAATGGCACAGTTATCAGTTATTCTTGTGTTTTGTTTATTGCTTTGTCTTGTAAACATACAAGTCTCCCAAAGTTCTGCTTTTTTTTTTTTTGTCTGTTTTGCTTGCAACAGGTTTTCATTTCTTGTTTGTCCAGCAAGAAAAAGTCATTTTAGATGCACACCTGTTGTTTTTCTGCCTGTTCCAACTTCAATTCATTATTGTGCAAATTTTTTATCTGTGTTTGTCATATGTGATCTGTTGTTACTAATGTCAGCTGAGTTATCTTGACCTTTGAACTCATGACTGTTTGACCCCCCATGATCTGTTTTTCTCTTGATCTTTTGTTACATAGGTGATCTTGACACATGATCTTGTGATTGTTTGACCCTGTAATCTGTGTTTTTTCTCTGTGTGAACTGTCATTACCTAGATGATCCTGACCTGTGAAGTCACAATTGTTTGACCCTGTGATCTATGCTTTTTGTGTGTGTGATCTGTTATTACCTGGGTAATTTGACCCTGTAATCTATGCTTTTTGTGTGTGTGACCTGTTACTACCTGGATAATTTGACTCTGTGATCTATGCTTTTTGTGTGTGTGTGATCTGTTATTACCTAGGTAATTTTGACTGACCTATGACTTCATCACGATTTGACCATGTGATCAGCTTTTCCCCATGTGATACATTGCTGCCTGGTTAAACCCTTCCTGTGACCTCATGGTGTTGCTATGTGTTGTCAGGTGCAGGTCCACCCTGGAGAGAGTGTTAAAGTCCAACAGGGCTCAGAGCCTGGGGCGCTGCCTCCAAACACCCAGAGGATGATGACGAGCACATCACATCCCACTCCGCATCCAGGAAAACGCCCATGAAACGACCGGAAATCCAGGTGCAGGTCAGATATATCGCCAGCAGAGAAAAGAGAGAGAGGAGAGTCTCCAGCAGGAGGAGGGAGAGGAAGACTATGACAGGAAGAGGGAGAGGAAGGAGTGTGACAAGGAGAAGAAAAACACGCAGGATTCCGACTCTGATTCTGACGATTCCACCATCACTGTTGTCCCACCGCCGCGTTCTTCCTTCGCCCCACCCGACGATCCTAGCAACTTTATGCCTATGCCGAGACCCATGCCTGCCCCTTGGTGGGGTCCCTACCCCTCTCCTGGCCCTATCCCCCCTCCCTGGGCCTCCCCCCCACCTCCATCATTCAGACTCCCTCCCTGGGGAGAGCCCGACCACCGAGGAGGGAGCCCAGACGAAGCTCAGGCCCAAGTTTTCACACGTTAAAGAAACCTACCTGAAGAAATACAACACTGTGTCTCGCAGCCGATCATCATCCCAGGCGTGACAACCGCGATTCACCCAGACCTGGCCCCAAATCTGTTGCCAGCTCGGTTTCATATAACCTGTCTCAGAAACTGTCCAGGAAGAAAGACAGCGACGGAGGTATATGTATCCACTGTCGTGACAGATGTGGAAAGTAGGTTCAGGTGATGTGATATGGGTTGTTTCATGGACGTTGGCTGGAGAATGTGGGATGAGGGCACGTCATCTGAGACGCTGTGATATTGATTATTGGTGGACAGCATGTGACCAGCTCATTACCTGTCAGTGAATTGGCATGTGTCCCATGGACCACTCAGTCTCCACAATTAGTCCTTTGATGACATATCAGTACATTGTCATAGCATTATGATTTGATGGGTGCTTCAACTTCAACTGTCGATTCAGGAATATTATCTGTAATTTTGTTTGTTTGTTTCTTACAACAATGCATGGAAATGCACAATATAAAATAACATGCACAGAGATGTGCACATTTGTGACCAACTCCCACAAAAATGATGGATAAGTCAAATTTTGAACTTATTAAGATATGTATTTCAACAGAAAGAGGAGAAAATGACCTTTCCAGTGGTATATAAAGAATTTCTGTAGGTTAGAAAATGAAAAAGTTATGACCCTTTAAAGTGTCCAATTAACACTGTAGCCATTTTAAGAAAAATGGCTTTATAAAGTTTCCCTGCTTCTCCAACCATTTTTCCTTAGCAACCAAGGTTTGATTTTGCTATTAACTTATGAAAATATGGGAAACCATCAAAATAATCATTGCAAACACTTTAATAATTGAATTTTATCCCCAGACAGATGTGTATTTAATGGCTGTTCACGACGCTGAAAAATGAAAAATCTGGTGTTTTTATTTAATGAATACTTTTGTTTTTAATGTTATCTTAGCACAGATACAGTGATCACAATTGGTTGAATTAATATGTATTTTCTAGTTTTCATTTTGCCCAGCTTTTTTATAAATTGTGGGTTCTTGAAGGAAAAAAGATAGCTCTCTTGCACTGTGTGTTAACATATCGTAGTCACAATTCATGACGTCCTGTGAGAAAAATAGCATATACTGATAATCATTCTTCTTACATATAGCATGCATTCTGCATAAGAAATGGAAAGAATGAAGAAAGAAGAAAGGAAATTTACTAAGGAATTCAGTTGCATAGGTGGGGGCACACCAAATCTTTCTTGTCTTCTCTTGCGCACACACACACACACACTGTGACACACACACACATAAACACACACACACACAGACACACACACACACACACACACTCTCTCTCTCTCTCACACACACCATGCACCCACACACACACACACACACACGCACACACAATATATCCCAATGTTCAAAACCAGTGCTCTCTCTCCTCTCCACAAACATGCACACATACATAGATCTTATATGTTGGTCATCAGCAGCTGGAATGCAACTGATCTGCTTGCAGTTACAGGAAAACTGTTCTGCCATTTATATAGCATAGAGGCTGCCATACTGACATATCTGCGCTTTCTTCGGTTCATACAACTGGCTCCTCATTTTCTCTTTCATCTTCGATTTCGAGTCCAACAGGCTGAGACTGATACATGCTGGTCAGAGCCGATGGGGGAAATCCCTTCGTCATCTTTGCTGTGACTTTCTTCGTTGGAATCAAAATCAAAAGATTCCTTTTCATTGCTATTGCTGGTGGTGAAATATTCAGTTATAAAGCCACTAATTCCCTGGCCTTCATGTTCGAAAATATTTCCTGATGTTGATGAATTTAACAGCGTTACAATACGTCGATCCATGATGATTTTTCGAGTGAAGCGATGACAAAGGCAAAACGCAGTAGATTCCACGGAGCTGTGGCCAATGAAAGGCAGCATCTCTGCTGTTAAACAGCTGAGTTACTAAGGCCATTTCGGTATTTGATTGTTGATTGGTTGGATGGATTTCTTTTGTGTACGATTTTGAATGCTCCTAAAGGCCTTCTGATTGGTTTATTTTAGAAAATTGTGTACAGATTCTGAAAATAGACACACTGAGCTATCGAATGATGTGCAACATGCCAGGGGCTGTGCGAGGGATGTGCACTCGATAAATCTCTGTTGAAAATGAGTAAGTTTTCACAAACAGTGCTGCTCAAAATCCATGACACGGAGTGAAAAAATTTATTTGATCATATTTCCAGCTTAATTTGGGTAAAATTGGTGAAACATGATATGCTTTAATGGTTTTCCTATGTGTTGGTGCAAAAATCTCATTTGACCCCAAAATGACCCTTATCACTCTTTGTTGCCCACAGCGGCAATCAGCCGTGTGCAGCTTATCTATCATTTCGTGGGAGGCTGTCACATTTATTTGCACCATATCAAAGCACATTCTATAGTGAAACTCTGCCCATCTGTCCCATTCTTCTTCCCTCCCTTACACATTGACAATCATTCGCTCTGATCCATTCACACTCTCACACTCGCTCTCACTGAACACATGCAGACTTGGTCCACACACTCAATCAAACATGTTGTTCAAAGACTTGCCAAGAAATGGTCACCCATTCATCAAGATTCCAGTGTGGCAGCATTTGTATAGTTTGTGTGTGCAAGGTGATTTAAGACTGACCATTTGAGTGAGTTGATTGTGACTCGTACTAATCAACAGCATGGGTGAGGTTATCGTCAGATACTGACAATTTGTGCAGTCGATCACGATTGGTGATTTGTGCAAGATCATTATGACTGATGATTTGTTCAGGGCGATGGTAATGATTTGTGTGAGATAATTGAGATGATGATTTGTGTGAGATGATTTTTATTATGATTTGTGCAAGATGATCGTGACTGATGTTGGCCCCTGCAGGTAGGGAGTTGTCAGTACAGATAGTATTCCTGTCTTCTGGACGGTCAGTGCAAACAATCTCCTCTGTTCAGTAACTTCTTCCTCTGATTGTGCCTTTTGAGTCTTTCTTCACTGCCACTTACTATTTTTCTGTCTTTGTGGCCCATGTTTTTTTGTTTTTTGTTTGCTTTTTTTTTAGACAGTGTTCCCTTTTTTTTGTTCTGTGGTCACTATTTATAGGATAACATGCCTACTTTTTGCTGTAATCTGGCAATCAGGTAAAAGTGAAGAGTGGACACTAGTCCATACCGCTCTGTTGCCCATATGGCCTTTTTTTTGGGTGGGGGAGATGTGTGTTGTTTACTATGGCAGTGAAAGAGTTACTGGAAGGGCCAGGGCTGCCAGCATGGCCTGGGGTTGTCCACTAGCGCAGGTGTTGCTAACTGGTCTGTCTTTGTTCCTTGTTTGTAGAGATTTTTCAGGTTTTTTTCTTTTGCTGGATTAGACTTTTCCGCCCTGTGTGTCGACAGACTGAAATTTAAAAAGGTGTTGTGTGGTCGATTGAAAAGTCTTGTGACTTTATAATTTGTAAGGAATGATAGTGGTGATAGTTTGTGCAAGATGACAGTGATGATGATACTGTGAGATTTGCATCGCATGATTGTAATGATGTGTGTGTGTGGATGATGATTGTGAAGACGAATGATGTTGGATGAATGTGATGATACTATTGATAGTGTGAGTGAGATGATTGTGCTGATAACTTGTGAGATGATTTTGGTTAATCAAAAACAGGTGTTGCAGGTTGTATGCCATGTGTACATATTGTTAATTTCCAAGTATTAAACATGTTGTTCTATTTGTGCCTGCTTTGTTTGATACAGAATGCCTTACATTTGACACTTCACGTGCAAGGATGCAAGTCTTCCAGAAACAGTATAAACCCAAGAACATTGTTTTCCAGTCGTTTCCAGATTTGCACAATTTTATTTGGGTACTTCTTTGTTAGTTTCTTGTTCTTAGATATGCAGGCTTTACCCCCCCCAAACCCCCCAACCCTCCCCCTCCCTCCATCCCAGACAGTACTTTCCACATAAAATGATTCCCTACAAAGTTCTACTAATTCAAAATGTACCAAATTATCAGACTGATTTTTTTGTATGGTACTAAATTAGCTGGGATTTTTTTTTTCACAGAAAAACTGAGACAAATATTCTTTTGTGTTCACTTCCTGCTAATTCTTTCTTTTTTTAAATCACTGGTTGATGTGGTTGAGCTTGTGTCTGTTTGTGTGCCGATGATGTTTATGTCTGACCATTTGGATCACTCTCCTGCCCTGCACTGCAACGATTCTGCACATCCATGCCAACTCTACACACTTGTGTCACCTCTGTCAGTGTTACTCACTTATTGTCATTTAAAGGCTAAAACTATTCCTGTCACATTTGAATTATTTACACTCATGAGTTGGCAGGTAGGTGGTGTTAGGACTGCTAAATTTCCACATTTGCATAGTCCCAATAACTGTCATTTGATCAGCCACATGTACAAGGTGAAACAAAAAAAAAAATCTGTGTTCTAGAGGTCATAAATGTCAGCCTCAAGAATTAAAGCTGCTAGGTCAAAATTCTTTCAACTCTTCCCAAGTAGCCAGTAGAGTAAAGCATACTTGCTTCTTTTTGGATGTATATCAGCACACTGAATGAAAGCTGAAAGAGATTCTGCCTGTCCCTTTGTTTTATAAATACGATTCCCACTGACAATCCCACCTTCACAATTCCACATTTACATTTCCGATGCTGGACTGCAGCCTTTGTACCTCTCCATTGTTCACCCTGTGGTCTTGCTTTCTCTCTCTCTCTCTCATCCCTGTACTCCATACATGGCTGTGAAGCTGAACAGGAGAATCAGAATGGTAGGGGGTCTTAAATGACATGAAGACCTATCACTGTTGAAGATGATGTGATGGGAAGGCCAACTGGGAAGAGGATTTTGAAAGATGGAAAATGGAGGAGAGTGAGACACATGATCCTTAAATGTGAAAATATTGATCTTCCATCTTTTTTTGTTTACTTACAAGTTACATGTTGTCAAGGACACGCACACACACGCGGGCACACACACACACACACACACACACACACACACACACACACTCTCTCTCTCTCTCTCTCTCTCTCTCTCTCTCTCTCACGCATGCACATGCATACATACGCATATTGTCTCTCTCTATCTATCTCTTATAAAAAGCTCCAGCATAATGAGCACGTTATTACACAAAGTGCAGCCTGACGTTCTCCTTATACTGCAGTATCTTTCCCTGAAGTGACTCCAGATCTCATCTCATGCTGACTGGACAGAACTTTTCAAGCCATAAAAATTGAACCCCAAGAGTGTTTGCAGTTTGCAAGATCCATCAGCATTACAGCTGGACACACTGACCATTTGACTACAGATGGAAAAACTGTGAGAGAAAGCACTGATCAGTGCAGACAAGTGAGACTGCTTTTCAAGGCCGACACTCCCAAATTAGAGAACCTGTTCGTGTTGTCAGCATACCTGGTGCTGTAACTTACGTGCTCTAGCAGTTATTCTTATCGTGGTCAAATGCTAGTCATCTGATGAGAAGCCTTCAGCTGGAAATGAAAACAGTTATTAAAAAAAATACAGTGGAAATGAAAGAAAAAGAAAGGTGCAGAATATACCAGTTTTTCTGGGAATTTAAGTAGGAAAGGGAATGTTCGGTCAGCAAACTCCATTTACATTGTCATCAGTCTCGATGCCAACAAACATTCTTGACTCATTTTTTTAAAAACCGGAGACGACTGTGTTAAAACTTCCCTTCTCATCGGTTTTAGCACTATTTAGAACCACTGGGTAGAACGCATTTTTGCACTTTTTTTGTGTGTGTGTGTGTGTGTGTCGCAGTGTGTGTGTGTGTGTGTGTAGTGGGGGGGGGGGGGGGGGGTTAGTGTGTGTGTTTGTTTGTGTTTCGTTGTGTGAATCAGAGTCTGTATGATCTTTCATTGTGATGACAAACTTCCACAGACAAATTAAAATCTACATGAGATCATTTACAGTGCGTCCATAGCTCCGAGTCTGAGTGTTGATAAAGAATGCAGCTATCAAGTAAAGAAAATATATGTGGCCAAAAATGTGCTTTTTTGTTTCTCTTGATTTGGTTTGTAATTTTTTAAGGTCAAATATATCAAGTGTGTGTCTGTGTGTGTGCATGTTCCTTTAAAGTGCACACACACTCAAAAATGTCACTGGTCTGGATCCCTGTCCCACTGAATCGGTAATCAAATGTTTCCACATGTTACATGCTACATCAGATGTGTGGATCTGGATATTACACCACAGAAACCAGTTTGATTCTTTTACAAAATGAAACTGGGGGGAACATGTGAGGAGCCTGACAGGAGGCAGGGTGGTGGTGAGAGGTTAGGATGGAGGAAAGTTGGAGGAAATGTAAGTAGAAAGAAGAGGGAGAAACCACAGCATGAACAGGTTAGTATGGGCACCCTGAGGCAGGCACTTGTCTCACCAGCCCTGCAACAACGATGCTTCCAAGTCACAAAACACCTGTCCTAGATCTTCTGTAGGATGTAACACAATCCCCCCTCCCCCTCCCCCCTCCCCCATGCTAGCCAGGACTGGAATGCTTTTCCTTGGAAAACTGGGTTTCCCATTTCTCGTAACTGGCAAACAAATGGTTTTCCCCATCTTTTGTTATTATTACTATCACTATTATTAGAAGGTAAGATCTGGGATGAGGGTCTCATGGACAAGACCTAGTAGGTGTCTGGTTTGTGCATTAACGTGCAGTTGAGATGTGGATTCTTAGTTAACACTGTGCCCTACTACTACTACAGTTGCATGTACATGTGAGTGCCTCAGTGTATATGTGTTTGTTTGTGCATGCTTATGTGGGTGTACATGTGCTTGTGGATGTGTCTGAGATACGCACATATGTACGTGTGTGTGTGTTTGTGCATCTTTGTATGAAATAGCTGTTGAGAGGATGTATATAAGTTATAATTGGTCTTGTAAAAAAAAATGTTTGAATAATTAAAAAGCACAAAAAGTAAGGACTCTGTGACAGAGCTAATGGCTGGCCCACACGGCTGTAAATACGACTAATAGTAGAGGCAAACACAAAGCTGTAATTGCTATGAACACACACATACACAAAAGACTGACAGGATTCCTCGGAGAGGTAAAAACAAACAACAAAAGTTAAGGTAAGGTAAGGTAATGTTGCTTATAGCCCATCCGACCGCAGAGGGCCATATCAAGGCTGTCGCCACATTAAAGTCAACTCACAAATCAAAAAACAAAACAAACCAAAAAAAAAAAAACATTCACACATCTCTTTAGAATACATCTTCAGAAAGCGTACCAGAAACTTCGTTAAAATCTTTCTTCCATAAAATCCCAGATCTGATGAAAAATGTTGATCTCTTTCAGAATCTCAAAGATCACGTCAGGTGGGACATCTCTGAACAGGGTTTTCATGGAGTCTGCTGTAAAGTGTTTATGTCTCACATCGTGCAAGTCCCAACAATCTAGAAGAATATGTTTCACTGTGAGTGGAACATGACATGAAATGCACCACGGAGCTTCTTCATCTTTTAAAAGATAAGAATGGGTATAAAACGAGTGTCCTGTGTGCAAGCGGCACAAGACTGTTTCCTTCGTCTTTACGGCCGCCTCGGGAACATGGTTAAAAACTCTTTCAGGTTTGGACGGATCTTGAATAGTTTGTTATCTGTCTGCAAGGTCCATTCCTCTTGCCAGTGGTCTTTGACATAATCCTTAACTTTGGGTTTTTGATCCGTGTACGGGACAGACATGTTAGACAGTTTCCCTGTTGTGGCATTCTCGGCCAAACAATCAGCCGTTTCATTCCCTCCGATGCCAACATGACAGGGAACCCAAGCAGAACGAAATTTTGACCTTCCGCTTTCAACCTCGTTAAGAAGTTTTTAAAAGTGTAGAAGTTCGGGATGATGAAGTTAACGGCTGACCGTCAAATGTTGTCGGTACAAAATTAGGGCTCATACTGTCAACACAAAGAAACGATCTCTAGGCCTTGAGGAGGCTGACTCAAAGTGGCTGATCCACGTATGAGGCTGAACCCATAAGATAAGGACGAAATGAGAATCTGAAGGGAGGCAAATGCATCCAAATGCTGTGAACACAGAAAGGGAGGTAACCACAAAGTGGATGGCCCACCAAAACATGCGAACACACGTGGGGACTCGTAAGAGACGTCAGCGGAAAAAGTGGCTGACCAACTAATAGAAAACAAGGACTGCGAGGGATGCCAACACAAAGCGAATGGTTGACCTCCAAACGCGCTCTTCTTTGAACGGTAGTCCGCGAATTGTTATGAACTACAAAAGCTTTGTGAATCACCTCCAGTGCGGTGTCACAGAATTCTAAACGCGATAATAACATGCCCGCAACAGAAACGATCCGCGGAGGCTGGGAAAATACCCGATAGTTAGGGGGAAGAAGTCTGGACTGGGACCGGGACTTACTGTTAATTGTGATGATTAGTGTTCAGGGTAGAACGTTTTGGACTGCGAGAGAGAGAGAGAGAGAGAGAGAGAGAGAGATATGTTTTGCTAGGTCTTTTGCTTAGTTCCTTTGGGCTTCGTTATTTTTTCTGATCTAGACCTTGCTATACGTCCGTATATCGTATGACCGCCCGCCTGCATAAAATGTATCCTGTTGACCTACATCTCCCAAGGTCTTTTCTCTTCTTCTTTTTTTTTTTTTTTTTTTTTTTTTTTTTTCCCATGGCGTTATTAATTTTTTATGCATTGTTGTTGGTTTTCTTTAAGTTCTGTGAGAGAATGCACGCAGCTGGAAGATTGGGTGTGGATGAATGTGGAAACAAATGGAGGGACAGTTATAAGCACTGTGAACGGATGCGGCGAGTATGTATATAGGAAGGATACATGCGAAGAGACAGAGATACGGGCGGAGACGTGTTGGTACAGGTTGAATTGTGTGGGTGTTGACAGAGAAATATTGTCAAAGATGGTGGGATGTGTGTGTGTGTAGGTGAAGGGGTATGTTGTGGCTATAGGTGGAGGGTGTGTGCCGTATGTAGCCAACAGTTTTGTTCATGCCTGTGAACCAAGATGTAGATGTATCCAGGGACATAATGCACAAATGTAGGGCTGCACGTGCGAATGATAGAGACCAGAATGGGTTGGCAAGGAGAAGGAGGAGGGACAAGGAGAGGAGAGAGAGAGAGACAGAGGGAGAGAGAGAGAGAGAGAGAGAGAGAGAGAGGGGAGGGAGGGCTTTTAACAAGTTTCAGTGCTTGAACAGATGAGTAAAACTACTGACGGCACAAAGCGTGATGGTGTAGCCTACAGCAGTGGGATGGATGCAACGTGTGACAGTCAGCAGACGACACCGAATAGGTTTAATCATAGTTCTCTTGGCAGCCCATCAGCACTGGCCGACATATCATAGTGTACTCTCTCTCTCTCTCTCTCTCTCTCTCTCTCTCTCTCTCTCTCTCTCTCTCTCTCCACGTCACCCCCCCCCCCCCCCCCCCCCCCCCCCCCTCTCTAATCTGCAGGTGATCTAAATACCAGCCTTGAATGAAGAGGCCGGCGTGGTGTTTGACAGCCTTTGTTACCTGCTGCCACCAGCAGACCATTTTCCTAGCATCGACAATACAAGAAGCTCGAGGTTGTGGACATGAGTTGGTTTTTTTGGGTTTTTTTTTTTTTTTTCAGTGACATGCGAGTTGACTTCAACGCGGTGACAGCCGTGATATGGCCCTTTGTGGTCGGCTGGGCTACAAGCAACATTGTGTCACTGACATACACCATGAATTTTTATCATCCGAGAGAAAGCTCCTTGAGTAGAGGTAGGCCCATAGAACGACTTACAGCACTGGTGGGGCCAGAGTAACTACAGATAGGTCAGTGTTGCCTAGCTTTGGCTGGCTACCCCCTGTAATTTCCGAACACTTGGTTCTTCTCCATTCCGTGCAGTCCGGCGGACGTCGTTCTGCAGCACGAAGAGCTGGCCTTATGGGGCAGTCATCCACGCGCTTCTCCTCCACCACCATGAGCTGACCATTCCAGGCTGTCATTGACACTGTTCTCCTGCACCCACTGATGTGGTTCTCTTAAACCCACCATGATGCCCTGACCATTCGGGTAATCAATGACCTGGTCCTCTTAAACCCACTATGATGCCCTGACCATTCGGGTAATCAATGACTTGGTCCTCTTAAAAACCCACCATGATGCCCTGACCATTCGGGTAATCAACAACATAATTCCTTAACCTTACTATGGCCTGGCCATTCCGGGTAATCAGTGACATCATTCTCTTAAAACCCACTAATGCCCTGGCCATTTCGGACAAATGGCTCCATCCTATATTTCTACCACCTTAGTATTGCTTTCTCAATACAGCGTGACCACACTAAATCGATGCTTCCGTGAATGCACACTGTGAGCACCTAGAACGTTTTTGCCAAAAGTACGGTTAGCTCTTAAGAGAACGTGAACTATTCGATGGCGTGATAAGTACGCCCAGCATCATTCTTCTGTTCTATGTTTATGCACTGTCTGACACAACTCATGGCAAAATTCTTCGCTCTCCTTATGTTCAGTCTGAATCATAGCAGGAGGTGGGTGTGTATGTATGTATGTATGTGCGTGTGTGTGTGTGTGAGAGAGAGAGAGAGAGAGAGAGAGAGAGAGAGAGAGAGAGAGAGAGAGAGAGAGCATGTATCATTGTTCCTCATAAAAAAAATGCACAAAAAGGGAGAAAAAAAATCACACTACACATTTACATCATCAATAACGCATTTCACCGGTTTTTTGTTGTTGTTGTTTTGTTTGTTTGTTTTTTTTTTTTGCTTTTTTTTTTTTTTTTTTAGATATAAACTGACGAATGTAGCTGAGCACTTTGTTAATGCCAATATACAAAACAGTTTCAATCCAAAGAGGCTCGTGTTGCCTACGACGAAGCCGTGCTTATGATCAAAGTCTACGCTTAACTGGCAGCAGCATACCTAAGTTGTTTTTTTTTTTTCAAATAACAACTAAAGATCGTAATTCCCAAAACAAGATTTGTTCAATATACTCTTCGATTTATTCGAATCTAAATTTGCGTTTTAGAACGATCTTTTTGAACCTTTGTTCCTCCACCCGTCGAAGTATATCAGTCACTGCAGTGCTTCAAATCAAGCACGCTAACATGACTGCCGTCCAGTCAATGGGATTCGAA
>JADBJO010000910.1:222904-227904 GCA_016801955.1 Conus betulinus | reverse complement strand
AGAGTTTCCGTTTGAGTGTCATCAAGGAGGTGTCACTGCATGCGGACTTGTCCATAATACGCTACACCACATCCGCTAAGTTTCAAGACTGCACCGCGCATGCTTTAAAGCTGATGGATAAATGAATTAATGACTAAGATGAGATAATCCAGAGATGCAGGTATATTAGCAACTGTCTCAGGAAACTGCCGCCGATCCATGCCATCAACAGTATTCACCCGAGGCAGAAAACGCACCTGCTACCAGCCCATGATCAGATCAACAAAGCAAAAGATAGGGGTGGATCACACACACACACACACACACACACACACTCGGGAAACTCGGTCAGATATCATCCAGTAAGCCTCGAAGTGGAGCACACCTGGGCTTAGGAGGGCGTGGAGCGACACTGAGGATGTGATGACGTAGCTGTCGCTGATTGGGTCATTCAGCTGTCATATGACGTTACACCTGTTGCCGATTCTGTCATTCAGCCGTCATGTGTGACGTTACGCCTGTTAGCGATTCTGTCGTTGAGCTACCATCTGACATTACATCAGTCTTTGACTTTCTTTCTCAGACATCATAGGCGGTAAACTGTCGTCGACTGGGTTGTTCAGCAATAGTGTAATTTAACAATAATAGACGGCGTACTTGCTGTCAGCTATCATTCAGCCAGAGGGAAGGAAGGTAAGATCTTGGGCATCAAATGGTCAGACTTTATACAAATGAAGACGTCCGGGAGAGGTGCAAACAGCTCCCCGTGTCAGCCATTGTCTGGAGACGGCGCCATCACTGGCTGGGTCATGTTTTTAAGATTACCCTCTTAAAGACTTGCAAGCCAGGCCATTAAAACGACCCAGCAGGCCAGAGAAAAAGAGGACGACCCAGGATGGGCTGGCGACAGACAGTGGAGAGAGACCTTAGACTCGTTGACCGAGGATGGAGTGCGACTAGGAAACTGGCTGAGGACCATGCACATTGGAGCACCTTGACTGCCTCATGCGTCACAAGACGCGGAAGCATCTAAGTAAGTCTAAAGAAGGAATTTTGGCGAGAGCCTAACAGCAGGTCTTCAGAGAAGAAGCTGTCTCTGCCTTTGCCTTCAGAGCGCGTATCCTTTCTACACAGAAATGGAGCCCTGTTTCATATGATCATTGGCCATGAGCATCCAAATCCCCTTGCTTGGGCCTTGCCACTATGAACGTTGTATGCACCTGTTGTCTCCAGCTCTGACGGTCGTTGACTAGTGTTTTGTCCAGGTTCGACCCAATACACCGAGAAAGACGTCACCCAAAAGAACTCAACTTTGAATGTGACCAGGAAACTTTCAGGTTCCCAACTTAATGCCGGTGCTGCAAATTGCAAGATCTACACAAGCTGGACAAAAAACAAACAAACAAACAAACAAAAAAACGTATAACGTCACCATGTGGCAGCGATTAGGTCTATGAAAATACTTAGCTGCAGAATGTTGGACACATGCTTAGAAATATGTGTAATCTTTCAGCAGACGTTTTGCCCCTGGTGACAGTGACAGCTATGCGAATGAAATGTTACGAAGGGAAATCTTCCCTTTTTGCAACAAGGAGATCTCCAAACCCGTTGTGAGTTTACGAAGATGACACTCCTCACACATGTGTCTGCCAACCCACACAGTTTCAGGTGGTTGCGTATTCATTGACCCAGGCATTCACTGATCCCATTACAGCATTATTTTGTATATATTGCAATGATTCAGATGTTCACAATGATCATGATATTTCAGGTGCTGTACCTTACAGTGACCCAGGTGTTCACCATGTCCGTACAGTTTCAGCTGGAGTATTCAAAGATCAATGTGTTTACCATGTCCAAATATTTTCAGGTGGAGTATTCAAAGATCAATGTGCACACACTTTCAGGTGGTGGATTCAGTGATCCAGGTATTCAACAAGTCTACAAGAGTGTCAGGTAACATATTCGACGATCCGGGCGTTCATCAAGTTCACACAGTGTCAGGTAGTATATTCAACGATCCAGGTGTTCACCACGTCCACAATATCACAGGTAGTGTATTCAAGTATCCAGGTATTCACCAAGCTCACACAGTGTCAGGTAGTATATTCAACGATCCAGATGTTCACCACGTCCACAATGTCGCAGGTAGTGCATTCAAGTATCCAGGTATTCACCAAGCTCACACAGTGTCAGGTGGTATATTCAACGATCCAGATGTTCACCACGTCCACAGTGTCGCAGGTAGTGTATTCATGTATCCAGGTATTCACCAAGCTCACACAGTGTCAGGTAGTATATTCAACGATCCAGATGTTTCACCACGTCCACAATGTCGCAGGTAGTGTATTCATGTATCCAGATATTCACCAAGTTCACACAGTTTCAGGTAGCATATTCGAGGGTCCAGGTGTTCACTACGTCCATGCTGTCGCAGGTAGTGTATTCATTTTCCAGGTCTTCACCTAGTTCACACAGTTTCTGCAGGTAGTAGGTAGTCAATGATAACCCAGATATTCCCTAAGTCTATACAGTTTCAGGTGATGTACGGCACAGTGGTCCCAGACATTCACCAAGAGTAAACAGTTCCTGGGTGACGTGTTCTATAACGTCTCAGTTGTTCACCAGACCCACACAGTTTCGGATGATGTACGGCATTATTATGTTTGAGACATTCACCAAGTATGCACAGTTGAAGAGGACGTGTGTGTCATAATGACAAAGATGTATAATCAAATTCACGCAGTTTTAGGTGATCATACGGTAAAATTCAAGGATTCGCCAAGTCTGCTCAGTTTTAATGTGTGTTACCATGACTCAGATGCTCATCAAACCCACACGTGTGTCAGCATGTATGGCATTAGGTTCATCGAGCCCACACTGTGTCAGGTGATGTATGACATTATGGTTCACGAGCCCACACTGTGTCAGGTGATGTATGGCATTATGGTTCATCAAGCCACACTGTGTCAGGTGATGTATGGCATTATGGTTCATCAAGCCCACACTGTGTCAGGTGATGTATGGCATTATGTTTTCATCAAACCCACACTGTGTATGGTGATTATGGCATTATGGTTCATCAAGCCCACACTGTGTCAGGTGATGTATGGCATTATGGTTCATCAAGCCCACACTGTGTCAGGTGATGTATGGCATTATGGTTTCAGATATTCACCGAGAGCACACGATAAAGGTGATATGTGTTAGTACGACTAAGGTGTTTATCAAATCGACGCAGTTTCAGGTGATTCACAGCACAATAATTTTGGGCATTCTTCAAGTCTGCACAGTTTCAGGTAATGCGTGCTACAATGCCCCAGACGTCCACTAGATCCACACAGTTTCAGATGATCTGTGTTGCAGACTATGACTCCAGGCGTATTCCGGAGCTTGTCTCAGAGAAGGCCCTCCTGACAGACGTAGACAAGCCCGTCGCCCCCATCCGATTCAAGAAGCTAGAGAACAGAACCGCTTCTAAAGAGATCCGGTCCTCCTTCCCTGTAACCCCCGTGGCACGAGTGGACCGGCAGATTGAGGAGAAGCAGAGACGTCTGAACCTGTGGGACAAGGACCTGGACCAGCGGGACAAAGAGATCCTGGACCTGAGGGAGAAAGTGTCGCTGCTGGAACGGCTCAACAGCAAGATGCAGGACGAGAAGGACGAGAAACAGGCCAAGCTCATGTCCCTGCAGCTCCTCATGTCGCAGCGAGAGGCCGAGAAACGGGAACTGGAGCACATCGTCAGCCGCCTGGAGATCCAGAATAGCCGCATCGAGGACGAGGTGTCCACCAAAGAGGCGAAGCTGAAGTCCCTCTTCAACGAGATCAACCAGCGGGAGCAGGAGAAGACGGAGCTGAGGGAAGAAGTGTCCGCTCTGAGGCGGCAGAGGCTGGAGGCCACGGAGAGTAGGGAGCAGAAAGAACTCCGCTTGAAAGAGCTGGAGGCGGAGATCGCTGGCAAGGAACGGGAGAGTCAGGAGCTGAAGAACAAAGTGTTCGGCCTGGAGAACCTCACGGAGAACATCGAAAAGGAGAAGGAAGAGAAGCAGGAGAAGCTGGCGGCTCTGGAGCAGATGGTCCATGACAGGGAGCGAGAGAAAAACGGAGCTGGAACAGAGAGTGGTCATGCTGGAAGCCCGCAATCAGCAGATCGAGGAGGAAAAGAGGGAGAAAGAGGAAAGGCTGAAAGAACTTGAGGCGCAGCAGACCGAGAAAGACCACACTGACGGCAAAGATAACGGCAGACATACACCTGAGGCCTATCCACAACCACAGGTAGTGGACACTGACACTGAGGGGAGACTGAGGAAGTTAGAGGAGCTGGAGGCTGCCATGTTGCGACACGAAGCGGAGCGTGAAGAACTGCAGCAGCTAGCCAAGTACCTGCAGCAGAGGAACGTGGAGATGGATATATGAAAGGGAGGAGAAACAGCGTCAACTGACTGAGCTACAACTGGCCGTGACCAAGAAAGACACGGAGAACTACGAGCTGAAACAGAAACTGCTTCACCTGGAAAACATCAGGGAGAAGTTTGTCGAAAGAGAGAAGAGGTAGACGGCAAAGGGACGGTCAGACGACCTGCAGAAGAAGAGGACGTCTCTGGAGCTGGAGGCAGACGATAATTCTTTAAGCAGAGAACGGTCCCTGAGCTCAGGAAGTCAGACTCTGAGGAACCAGCAAGAGACAAGCGGAGCAGACGACACTGACGAATCATCGGAGGCCTCACTGTCTGGCAGGTATTCTGCAGGATCTGGAAGTCAGGGCATCAACCGGAACCACAGAGCCAGCGGATCGAGTGGTCATAGCAACAAACCCACCCACCGTTATTCCCCTCCTCCACTGCCTACCCCATCCCTGGCTGTCCATACAACCCTGGAGTACATTGCTGAGACCGAAGACTTCAAGTACAAATTTCAGCAGAAATACATGATGAAGGAGCAGGAGGTGCAAGAGAAACACGTCTACCTCCCGGAGGAGAAGGACACGTCAGTCCAAGAGAACGACATACCAGATGCTC